>VZTR01015515.1:364281-378475 GCA_013400775.1 Chaetops frenatus
CCCCCCAGTATTATTTATTTCCTTAAAACACTTTGGAACATTCCAGGCCGGCCTCATTCCTCAGAGGAGGGCAGGGGTGCTGCTGTGCTGCTCGGGACTGGTACCTGTTGCCTTTGTGCCTGTCTTTTCCAGCGGGTAGGGAACATTCCCCAGAGGGAAGAAGTAAGACTGTAGTTACCAGTTTGGACAGGGATAATTGCATCTGTGTCATCTGCTTTTAGGGACAGGCTGTCTCCTCAGGGATGTGCCAAGGAGCCTCTACAAGCTTTAGCCAAGCCTTAGTACAGATCTCCCTTTGAAAGGCTCCAGCAGCCTTGTGCTCCTGAGCCACCCTGATAAGGGCCAGTCCAAAATCTGAGGCCAAGGATAGTTTTTGAGAGTTTTCTGTATTGATCTGTGGTGATTTGTGAGGACCTTCCTGGGTGTGTCAAAAGAGGCTTTTATTTTCTTCCCCCCCCTTTTTTGAAGTTTATTTTTCAGTCACCATTGTGTTGGTTTGGGTATGGGAGAGAGATTCAGGAGTGATGTTATAATTCAGGATGTGCAGCAGAGGGACACAAGGCTGAGCAGCTTGTGCTCAGGAGGGATCCCAGGGCTGATTCCCTGCCCTGGCACTGGGAGAAGGAACCTGGAGGCACAAAGGAGAGTGGGGTGAGCCCTCCCAGCCCCGTGAGGCTCTGACAGGCTGGCACCCATGTGCTCAGTGAGCTTGGGGGCTCAAAGGCACATCCATGGGCAGGGATGGAGCTGGGCTGGGTCAGGAGAGCACTGGGGCCAGCCTGAGGTAGCTCAGCTCAGCTCACCTGTCCCTGGGAGAGTGGCTGGCTGAGCCTGGAGGGCCCTGGCAGGCAGGACAGCCCCAGGTGCTCTGGGGTGTTGGGGTTTGGAGCATCAGTGTTTGCAGGGGACCTGTGGCAGAACAAGGCTTACTTTTTCCAGACAGCCCAAGCTGGCAATTTTAGCTGAAACGTGCCTGGCTCTGGTTCTGTGATTCCCAGGCTGCCAGGCCACATCCCTCTCTTCCCTGATTTATTGCTAGATATGTTTGCTTACTTCTAATAAATATAAGAAAAAGATGTCCTGAGGCTTCTATATATATATTTGTCTGTAATTAAGGTAGGATTAATTGCTTAAAATTGTGTTTAAGGGGCTGTTATGAGATCAGCAGATAGGAGTGTGGGATAAAATGCATAATGAATACATTATGTTATAAATAATGGACACAGCCAGTGCACTGGCATCCCTGAAAGGTAATAGCTCTTTCAATATTTAATTAAGTGGGTACCATAGGGAAAACACTCTCTAGCACCAGGGCTGGCTGCCAGTGAATTGTCCCGAGCGTCACCTCACGTTTGAGGGAGCAGATCCAGACTTGGTGCCCAAGCAAGTGGGGTTAAATATCAGAGCCAGTGTTTTGTCTGGGCCTGAGATTCGTCCCCATTCTCCCAAGTGCCTTCCCAGCACGGTGGGAGCAGCAAGGAACAGCCATGAAACAATTCCAGTGAGGGATTCATGTGGTGGTGTTGCAGGGAAACACAAGGGGAAAAGAGATGTAAGGCAAAGGGACAGGAGGAATAGTCTTTTTAACTTGAAAAACATGTTTGTATTGAAATTGGACACCAGAGCTCCCTTTTCCCTCGTGCTTGTCAACTTTTTTTTTTTTTTTGCAAGATCCAGTTTTTTCTTCATCTTTTGTGGAGAAAAGCATGAAAAAAAATCTCTCTTTGGTGATGTTTCCCCTATCATCAGAGATACCAGCGTGGGACCCAGGGCTTAGGGCAGCCTTTTTTTCCTTTCCTTTCTTTCCTGGGAGGGGTGGCTTGTTTTTAGTGCTCCTTCCACAGGACCATGTTGCTCCAAGCCCTGTCCAGCCTGGCCTTGGACACTTGGACACTGGCAGCAATTGCTCAGGCAAAGCTGCAAGGGTGTCACTTTTCATATATTTTGGAATTTAACTGGGATAAAGTTGGGGTTTCCCTTCTCTTTTTAAAAAATTTTTTTTAAATGTTTTAAATTTTTTTTAATGGTATTTTCAGACTAAATTTAATTATTTGGAATTATATTTAGCTAGAAGTGGAAAAGAAGCAAACCAAAATAAAATAATTTATTCCAATAAAACATTTCACCTGACCCAAAACCGTCTTTCCTCCCACCGTGTCCGCTCAAAATTAGGAGAGAAATACATAAATGTGGGGGCAGGAGCCATGACTGTTCAGCTCCTGGGAGCACAAACCCCCCCAAGCAAACCCCAGGTGTCACAGGGGTTTGGAAATACAGCTTTTTCCCCCTGCTTTTTAACAGATAAATGTCTTTCTCCAGAGAATTAGCCCTTTCTGTAACACGTTACCCAATCCTTCCCAGAAGCAAGGGTCTGTCTGGGAGCAGCCAGGCTCTCAAGTACTGCTTTTCCAGCCTTGTAAGGTCATGGTTTCCAGGTTCAAGCAGCCACAGGATCTTGGAATGGTATAAAAAGTAGCACAGTTACTGATGGGAAGTCAGTCGGAGGTTAATTCAGTGCTGCTCTTTTTTTCCTCTCTGTCCACCACGAAGAAGGGGGGAATCCTGATGGGTGGTTTTGATAGGGATTTTGAGCCAGATGTGCAGCCACTTGTAGCACACCCTGACTGCTGTGATTCCTGCCTTCTGTGAGCAGGATTTTCAAGTGAAATGTGGAAAAGGGAGAGAGCAGGGGGGTCTGGGTGTGCTTTAGGATTCCCTGGCATCCCTCACAAGGAGCAGGGATGAGGGGGACATGCATGGGAAGGAGCTTGGTCAGGGAAAGAAGCTGCCCTGAGGAGGTGTGGGAAAGGGGAATTTGCTCTCCATCTTCCTTTCCTGCCTCTGAAAAATTTCCTTTCTGTTTATTTGGGACAGAGGGGAAAGCACTGGCCCCTGCAGCAGGGTAATGGGAGGGATTCTGCTTCACCTGCTGCTGCAGTTTTCCTCTGTGGCAGCCCCAGGAGCAGGAGGAGGCAGAAGCAGAGCTTTCTGGGCAGGATCAGGAGGCTGTCCCACGCCTGGCACAGAAGGCAAAGACGGGAGGGGGCAGCAGCTCTGCCAGGGGGGGATGTGCAGTGCCAGCGAGCTGTGGGAATCACGCCGGGCAGTCCTCGGCTGCCAAGCACAGAGATCCTGACAACAGTGCCCAGACTGTCCACTGGTGCCAGGTGAAATGCTAGTGAGATGAGAGTGCCAGCAAGGGAGTGAGGTGTCCCTGAGAAAAGCAGAGCAGGGAATTGGGCTCGCAGGAGCCCGTGCTGTTGTACAGACCAGTGGGAAGCTGCTGCCTGGAGAATTACCTGAATTTGGGCAGGGTCACAGAGGTGTGTCTGTGGTAAAACTGGGGAATTTGTAGAGGCATGAAGAGATTAGCAGGAGGAGAAAAACCCTGTTTGCTTTAGGGAGGAGCTGGGTCACACGAGGCTGTGACAGGGAGAAGTAAAAGGTGGTATTTTTGACTAGGTGCAGAGCTGTTCTTTTGCACTTAGGTGTAGATTCAGAAGAAGGGAATGCTCAATTTAATGGTCAAGCTGATAAGAATACTAAAGAAAACAAAAGTTTCTGCACAAACCAGTAATGAACAATCATGGAAGCTTGGAATAACTACATATCCAGCAACGGTTTTTGGCACAACACAGTAGTGAACACAAGACAGAATTTTATCTTGACCTAACTAAGCTTAACCCAACACTCTTTGGGATGTAGAAACCAAAGAGTTCTTGGGGAATGTGTTCATCTCCTGCAGGGATACTTTTCCATCCACTGGGCTTTGCTGTCTGAGGTGCAGGGACTTCACCTGGAGCCTGATGAGCTACAAGTGCATTTCTGCTGAGTCCTGCCTGTCCTTGAGGTTTTCTTTGCTCTCAGGGTGGTGGGAGCAGAGCCTGGCTTCTGCCTTGCTCCTCAGAGGGTGCCTCCTGTAGGACTAGGCTGGATCTTTAACTGAGGCTAGAGTTACTTCTTTGGCACAGCAAGAAGCCTTTGGGATGTGCCTGAGGTTTTGTGGGGGCTGTGGGTTTTTTTTGCCTACTGGTGGTCACATTGAAAATATGTGGGAAGGTGTGGGGAGGGGCTGCTGGAGCAGGAACCCTGCCCTGCTTGGCCACTGCCTGCAGCTGGGCTCTGGCCTCTGTGCCTCTCTCATGTGGTACAGGTATTATCAGCAGTGTGCTTTCCCTGCCCTTCTGCACCTTTCTGTGTAGGTCAGGATGCATGGAAGTACAGCTTTGAAATCAGGTGTGAGGAGCAGGCTGCTTGTCACAGCCAGGTGTAGGATTTTTGGGGGTTTTTTCGCTTGTTTGGGATTTTTTTTTTTTTTCCCTGAGGATGCTCTATTTATGGTCCTTGGTGCTGCTGGTTTTGGGAGAAGAGCATCTCCCAAATCAGCCTATGCCAAGAGCTGATCCATTTATGATGTGTTGATGCAATCCCGAGCTCAGGTCCTGTGGTGACTGTCTGCAGCAGGTCTGATGGTTCAGGGGCTGGCTGGACACGTCCTGTGGGTCCTGCTCAGTGCTGCAGCTCGTTCAGCTGAGTGCTGCTCTTCCACCAGGGTTCACCTGCTCTGTCCCAAGGTCACCACAGCACTGCTCTCCACCTCTGCACTGGCTTATGTGGAAGCTCCTGCTTGTTCCAGCTTTTTTTCTTCCCCTGAAATACTTCCCTGTTGTTGTAACTGCAGGAAAGTTTCAGGGAGATGGAGATAATTTCGGCTGGTTGTGAAACCAACCCTCCAAAACCCAAAGCCGCCACCGTTGAAAACAATAGATAAAAGGGACAGATGAGAGAGGAGGAAGGGCAGGCACATTTCAGAAAAGCTGTGCTGTTTTTGGCTCTGGCCAGTAGTTTGCATAGAAAATCGTTTATTGTCAGTGAGAGCTGCAGATACCTGCCAGCTCTCAGAGCCCTGCCTGAGAGCACAGCAGTGCTTTGTGCCAGGGAGAGGTAGTGGTGACAGAGCTGTCCCTTTGCCTGAGCAACTCCCTGGCCTTTCAGCCCTTCCCTGATCCATCCCCTGTCCATCAGCCCTTCCCTGCTCCGTCCTCTGCCCATCTATCAGCCCTTCCCTGCTCCATCCTCTGCCCATCAGCTCTTTGCTGCTCCAGCTGGCTGCTCACGAGCACCTTCCACATTCGTTACCTTTCTTCACCTCAGCATAGTTGGGCAGAACCCTCCACTGCAGTGGATGAGTTTCTTTTCCCCTTCCAGCTCTGGGTTTGGGTGCTCTTGTCTCGTTTGGCTGCTTGGGCCAGCTGTGCAAAGGCCTCCCTGTCCTGTGGGACCCCCATCTCCACACCAGCCTGCCTTGCCCCCAGTAGAAACTGGGTGTGTGTTCTAAGGTCTTGCTGCTGTTCCATCTTGTTGGGGTTCCTGCACCTCGATGCTGAAAATAACTGTGCTTGTGAGGTCAGGGTGCAGTTGGGGAACGTGGGGACGTTGTTCAGCATTGTAAAGTGGTGTTCTTCGTGCTGGGAAGTGCAGCCAAGGATGCCTTTGGCTGTGTTTCTGCAGCACTGGAAGTTGTAAACTCCAGCCAGAGCCATCTGCAATATTGCCTTAGGAGCTCCAGGGTTCCCACGTGGAGATCTGGGTCACACACGGAGCCTTTCCAGGAGTTCTGAGCAGTCCCATCAGTTCTTCTTTCCATTCCACTTCATTCTGGTGCTCCCAAGTGGAACAGGTGAGCAGTGTTGCTGGAGAGGCCGTGCCCAGCAGGCTGCCAGCCCAGCCTGGCAGGGACAGGAGCTGCCAGCAGGCACAGGCTCGTGTACTGCCTGTCTCATGTAAAGAGATGTGGCCACTGGAAACACCGTCTGCATTGTCTTACTGCTGTTACGAAATGCAGAGCAGGCACAAAGACAGGGAAAAGTGACTCATGTGCTTGTTGTCCATGGGAATATCTCTGGGAGGAAGCACAAGTGAAGCTCTCCAGAACCTGGATTCTGAGTGTGTAATGTAAAACTGGTGCTGGCTGATTGGGATTGTGGAAGATACCTTGTGGCGACTTCCAGTGCTTGAAAAAATAGTGTGCTCCCTTTGAAATACGCTAGGGTACAGAACTTGGGGGAAAATTCTTCATTGTACCAGAGCTTTAGAGGATGTCACAGTATTATTTTAGTCGAAAGCCAGCAGCTAGAACATTAATAAGAAAAGTGTTCTGTCTGTCTTGCCCAAAATGGCACTGCAGCTAAAGCGGGATGTTTAGCAGTCTTTACCTCTGCTGAGAAAAAGAAAAAAAACCTCTTTGTTCTGGTTCCCATTAAAAAATCATCCAATCCTGAGTAACTGCATTTGAGAAAGAAAAACTGTTAGCTTTCTCTTTTTTTGAGTTTGCCTGCTTTTCCCTGGGGAGAAGAGTTTGCCCATGGTGGTGGTGGTGGCTTGGCAGCCCTGCCGTGGGATGCTGTGGCCGAGGTGATGTCCCTGGTGCTTGTGCCTCATGCCAGCACCTAAAGCATGGCAAGCCTTGAGCAGCCTCCACCACACCCCAAGGAGACTGGTGCCAGCACACGGGGAGATCACAGAGATCCTGTTATGTGTCACCAAATGTCCTTGTCAGCAAGGTTAAAATCTCGGTGTGTCCCTGTTTTCACAGGGAAATCCTTGGAAGGCCAAAGCTTTGAAATAGGTTCATCTCTAACTTCTATTTTCTACTGTTCTGTTGAGTGAAATGCATTTTAGAATGGAGAATGCCCTAGGCAGTATTTTGGGGGTGGTGGGCTGCTGGCCCTGCTCAGACCTGGAGGTGCCAGAGGAGAGCTTTTGCTGGTGTCAGTCACCCCATCGAGCTCGGCCATGCACCAGGTCGCTGCTATTTACGCTGATTCTTGTCAGTGCTGGATGTAGCCTTTATAAACACTTCTATTGCCAAATTAAGCTTTTCCCCTTCCAGAGTCACCTTAGATGACTTTCTTCTTCTTTACCCCTCACTTGGAAGAGTTTGCCATCTGAGAGAGGCAGAGCTGGGGGAGCAGGAGAGGTTCTGTCAGAGCTCAGGGGCCACGGCAGTCCCTGTGTCCTCCCTCCCTTCGTGCCATTGCTCCATGCAGTGACACAGAGAAGAGTTCCTGCGCTTTGACAGCAGCTTGTGTGTGGAACTGAAACTGCTTTGCTCAGGCTACCGGAGCGTTTGTTGCTGTGGGAGATCCCTGATGCTGCATCATGGCTTGTGCTCCTTCTTGGAAACGCAGTCTGCTTCCATCAGCTTAATCCTGCTGGTGCTCATGGACCAAACTGACAGCAAATTCCATTCTCTAGCATTAGTGAAGCATTGAAAGGACAAAGGGCCTGAAGCGTCAAATGATGGCATTTGGTTTACCAAGGTAAAGGGGTTTTTTTCCTTAGAAAACAGGGGTGCTTGAGGCTGCCTGTCCCCTAGATGTGCACCCAGAAGACTCCTGTGTATCCTGGGAGTGTTGGTCCCGGTTACTGTTGGCGGCCTGGGATGCAGATTCCCAGGCAGCCCTTTCTCAAACATTCCCTCCTTGCTGCTAGCATGACGTGGAGCAGCCTGAGCAGAGCATGATCTGGGCAAGGCAGACAAGGTTCGGGTTGGCCACATCTCTCAACTGGATGTGCCAGGAAACCTAACTAAAAGGGTTGGGGCCTTTAGAGATCCTTCTTCTTTGTCCTTAATCACCCTCTGAGACATTGGCCCATGATTTAAATCTCTGTCCCACTGCTTTTTTGCTTGTGATCTGTTTCCAGAGTAGTGGACAAAACTGGGAATAATTCAGAGGTCCTCGTGAGAGAGCCCACGTTTTGCTTGGAGGAAAGGAGATGGATGGGTGGGAGGAAATCGCTCTCAAATGCCGGTTGTTACTGGAGGGCTGCAAGGTCTTCATTTGCAAGAGGGCTGATTTGGTGTGTGGATACTTTCTGGCTTTAAAAAAAAAATAATAATAGAGGTTTTTCTTCCTCTCTCCCTTGAGTCTGACCCAGCGTAGGAGGCATGGAGCTGACACATGAGCACGTGTGTCCAGCTGATAAGGCAGATGTGGCATGTCCAGGGCTGACCAGCCTCGTGCCAGGAACATTGTGGAAATCAGCCAGCTGTCTTTGTTGATGTTGCTAAAATAGAGCTTCACTTGGCAGCACCAAGGCAGAGCAGAGCAAGGGCTGAGACAAAGTAATGCCACTCGTGTTCGTGGATATTTCTTGCTACTGGAAGTGTGGGGGTGTGGAAATGAGTCGGAGGCATGCTTTGGCTTCAGTGAGATGGTGCTGGGTGGGAAAACAGAGATGCCCCTCTAGGA
Organism: Chaetops frenatus; assembly: GCA_013400775.1. Taxonomy (NCBI): domain Eukaryota; kingdom Metazoa; phylum Chordata; class Aves; order Passeriformes; family Picathartidae; genus Chaetops; species Chaetops frenatus. The sequence goes on from VZTR01015515.1 coordinate 372,537, forward strand.
TGAACTTGGGAAGCTGTGGAGGAATGCACATGACCCCCCGTGGGGTGGGAGCTGCTGGCAGTGTCCCGTTCCAGTGGGCTTAGAAACACTGCTCTTCCAAACCCAGGGGGCCGTGGGACCTCTGAAATGCAAACGTTCAGGCTGCTTCAGGTGTTCAGGAGCCAGAATCAGGGGTTGCAGAACCAGGAGTTGCCTTTCCTCACATATCCACTGCTCTTTTCCTTCAGGTTACGATGCCCTGAGCGATTCTGTGGGAAACGGTGACAAGTGGAGCGGGCGAGAGCTCCTGCAGGCACCTGAGCAGAACGTGACTGGCGTCCCAGAGGAGGGGGGGCAGCTCTACGTCAGGAACTGCACGGAGCCAGGTAGGAATGGAAGCTGCCTCCGGCTCCCCGGCCCTGCAGCTGGCTTCCTCGCGTCCCTGCTGCCAAGGCTCACCTGTTTTTTAAGTCCATAAACGCTGCTTTTCACAGCAGAGCTTGGATATCATTTCCTCAAGTTTTGGGGAGAGGAGGGGGAAGGGTTTTTCTCCTCTGTTCTTCAGGACTAATGTAGGTTACGTGCCCCAGGAGAAATTCTAACAAATACAGTTCTTGCTGCACTCCTCTGCCTGTAATTTTTCCTCTGCTGTAATCCTTAATAACATTTTGGGACAGATGGATGATTATGGTCTTTTTTAGACAGCAAAAACTGGTACAGAAATTCTCCTTACTCAGTTTTTGCCTGTTTGCATGACTCTGGCACAGTGCAGACCCAGTCTTGCAGCCTCACATCAGCTCTGGCACTAATATTTTGCCCCACTCTGCTCGGTACCTCAGTGCCTGCTGTCTCACCATTGCAGCTGTTCTTGCTGCCCTCACCAAGTGGAGTTGTCTGTAGGAAGCACGAGGCGTTTTATTTGTGGTGTGTGGGATTCTTTCCCCCATTTTCCAGAAAGTAAAACAATAACTACTGAGTACATTCTGTTTCCTCAGGAGAGAGAAAGCAGAAATACCTAGATACATGAAATGATTCCTTCTTCTTGAAATTGTCATGATGTGACATTCTTTAGTAGGAACTGATGCAAAGTACTGCAGAAAGGAAGTGAAAGTAACAAAGTTAAGTCCTGCGTGTGGTTTTGTCGATTTTGTTTGGGTTTATAGTAGTGTAAGTGTAAATAACATTAAGTAGTGTGAAGTACTGTTGAGCATGTTGGTGTTGGGTCGGGTGGCAGTCAGAAGCATTTGGGAGTGGGACACAATTGCAGTGTCTGTCAGGGTTACCTGTTGAGCTCAGTGGGCTGCAGATGGCCTGCAGGATGGATCAGCTTTGCTGCTCAGCAAACAAGTGAGTGAAGGAGCTGACAGAAGGGCAGGGGCACATCAGCTTGTTGAGAATGGCCGTGGTGCTGCCTGTGATCCTACAGCACGAGAGAGCAGAGTGGTGTTAGCTGTGCTTCCGAGCTTAAAAGTGTGGCTAGGAGTAGCGTGGCTCAAATCCTGGTACAGCTCTGCCAGCAGGAACTCTGGGTGTTGGGCAGAGCTGGTGGAAGAGGCAGAGCTGGTGGAAGGCTCCATCCCACAGCCCCAGGGCAGCACAGCCCTTCCCCTGGCTCTTGCTGGTGCTGGGTCAGGCCCCAAAGAGTGTCACAGCAGTCAGGGAGCACGGGATTTCACCAAGCACGCCTGCCTCTGCCTTCTCTGAGGGCTGCTCAGGGAAACTGGGGTAATTTGTGGTGCTGCTGAGCATAAAGCACCACGAGTGCTGCACACCCAGACCCTGAGGGCCTGCTGTGACCTGGGAATGAGCAGAGCTCAGACCTCCCCAGCATCCCCACAGGACCACGGGTGTTGGCTTCAGGTGCCCCTGCTTCCCTCAGGCAGGTGTCAGGAGGGAAATACTGCCTGGAAAGGGTTTTTTTTTTTCCCCACTCACTCCCCAAGTGTGAACCTTTATAAACACCTTGCAGCTAGGCAGAAGTGGGTTGTTTAAGAAAGCAGTTTTTCCTCTTCTGCTGCGGGAGGGAAGTGGAATGCTTCCCGTTGAACTGTGCTGTGGTTTTTTGCAGTGCTTGGCAATGAACATACCTTGATGTGCTAAGGGAAGGTCTCTGTTCTTCAGCTGCTCGGGTGATTGAAGGCTCATTTGAGTGCCTGGCATGACATTTGCCAAATGACACTTTCATTTCCTAATGGTTTATCCAGTGGCCTATCTAGTGTCATTTCATCATCAGAACTGCTCCAGATAGTGGAGGTTTTGCTCACTTTGCCTTTGCAACAAAAAGCGTAGAAAAATTAAAGGGCTGAAATGGACTGAATCCAGCCTAAAGACCAATTTTAGGATTCTTTTTTTTTTTTTTTTNTGAGAAATACTCATTGTGGGCTCTGGCCTGGTCCTATGGCTGGCTGTGGTTGAGCTGAGTGCCTGTGGAAGCAGAGCCCCAGAGCAGCCTGCTGGCTTTTCTAAGGAGCCTCTTTTGTTGCCTGTCCTCTGAGTGTCCAGCCCTGCAGTCAGAGCTGCTTGTTCCCTCCGTCTTGGATCCTGGTGGCTCCTCATGGCAGTGTCTGCTGTCAGACAGCAGATGCTCTTCTGGCCTCTCCTACCCTCCCCTTGTCCTTGTGGTATCCACATGAAGGTGTGTGGGACTAAGGATGGACAAAAAAATTGGACAGAGTTTATTCACAGAAGTAGTGATACTGTTTAAATGAAACACTCGTGATTCTGGGCCATGTTTGACAGTTTCAGCTCATGTGAAAGATGATGAGGAAGGAGTGAGAATTACTGGTGTCAATTCAGGCAAAGTATCATTTACTTACCCAGTCCTGTTCAGAAATGTGATTCACCCACTGGAAACTAGGAAAAAGGATTAAGGTGGTTTAGTGTTGAGCTTTGGGTCAGGTCCCTGTGCTACCAGATTGAGAACTAAGACTGCACTGGAGGAACTCCAAAGCTTGCTCTTATTTCAGACGGGGTTTGTTGGCTGTTTGTTGGCAGAAGGGGACAGGCTCTGGGGCTGTGTCAGGGTGGGACCTCACATGCCTGGAGGTTCGGGTTGGAGGCTGAGGTCAAAGTGCCAGCCCTCATTATCTCCTCAGCAGACTGACATATGCTTCCTCTGACAAGCTGCCATCACCTTCCTCCCCCGCGCTATCACTTCCACTCCCGCCTCAGAAAGGCTGAAAATAAAGTACCAGCCCTGCTTAAGTGTGCTGTTTTAAAGTCATTATCAGTAATAGCAGGAAATACTTGATTGCTGCAGGAACAAAAAGATCTCCCTATATTCATTTAGACCCTCAGGCATAAAAGTGCTTAAATTAAGCAGCCAAAGAAATTTTCGTGCAATTATTTTTTACGTTTCCTCATCTTATTTCAAAAGCACCTTTCTCCTTTATCAATATTTCTCCGGTGAGCTCATGGTAATGTAATGTGTAGTGTAGTGCTTGGCTGTGGGGCAGGTAACCAACCCTTCCAGGCTGCTTGCTTTGTGGCCGTGTCTTCAGACCCCCTTTGGCACCAAACCACAACCCTGAGCCCACCAACCCAAACCCCCTCAGGTGAAGCTGAGCTTTCTGATCTCCTTCCTGTGTGCCATGGCTTGTGCCTGTGCTGAGCTTTAGATGGTCTGAGTTCTGCTGGGTTGTCTAGCCCAGAATGAAAGCTTAGAAAGGCCTTCTTCCCAAGCAGGCACAGCATGCTATATGAAGACTGATTTTGTGTTTTGTTTTCCTTTTCTCCCTTTTTTCCTTTTCCCCTTTCAACCTCAATCCAATTAAAAAACAAAGTCGCCTTCCCTGAAGCAAAATTAATTTTATCCTAGCAAAATGAAAAGTAAAAATTTGTTCCTGCCTTGCAAGCTACCAAACCTTGCTGCCACTTGGGGGAACGTTAGAAAAATAAATTGCTCTAAGTTTAGTAACCAAATGTCCTCGAGGAATAGCGAAAAAGATGTTCTTCTCTCACTGAGCTATAAGCTGTCAGAAACAACTGCAGATATTCTCCTTTTCCGTGCTGCGCTCTGGACTCGCCCAGGGCTTGGACTTCACCTGCTGGGCTGGGCTTTTTTGTGGGACTGCTGGACTGTAGGATCTCTATAAGAGAGATCCTATAGAGAGAGCAATAAGAGGTGGTCACAAGTATTTTCTCTAGGATTTTTTAGCCCTCCAAGGGGGCAGCAGCCCCCAAGTGTGGCTGGGTTGTGCTGCTGTACAGAGGAGCAGGTAGCTGAGCACCATCGCTCTGAGGCAGGACCTGCTATGTTTTACAGCAGGACTGTTCCTGGACAGTGTGCCAAAGGGGAAGCTCAGAACAACTGCTTTTGGCTGGGAGCATGAAAACTCTGGACTGATCACCAGAAACATGCAGTTCCCTGTGAAACAGGGCCCTCTGGGCACACACAGGAAGCCAGAGGCGTTCTTTTTGCTGAAATTTTGCCAGTGTTCCCGTGTGATTACGTGTGCAACTTCAAGGAGCCAGAGCTTCAGGGAGAACAATAACACAAGCTGGTGTGATTAAAATCAAGAGGTGGCAATGCTATTGCCCAGTTCATCCTCGGTGTGTTCTGTTGCATTGATGGAACAAAAGAAGGAGAAAGCAAACCCCAGATTCCCAAGCCCTACAGTGTGCAGGCAGAGGAGAGGTGCTGAGCTCCAGAGCGTCCTCCTTGGGAAGCTGCTGGTGGTGTTTCCAGAATAAATAACTGCACACAGATCAAGCAGCTGTAACTAAACTGCTTCTTGTTGTGACAGAAAAGAGCCTTGGCTCGGGCCCGCAGCACAGCCGGGATGTGCACCCATGGTGTGGGGAGCTCTCTCATTCTGGGACTTGTTAGCTGGGTTGGTGATGCTCGTGATGAGCCTGTTCCCGTTCCAATTGCTCTTTTTCTGGTGGAAAGGGCTGTGTTGTCATGGGCTGGCTGGGCAGGGAGGGCTCGCTGGTGATCAGATCCCTGTGTCACGTTGCGTGGGGAGCGAGCAACGCCAGAGGTTAATTGGCTGTTGCTGCCCAAGAATCATGGTAATAGTCAAGGGGGGAGGAAGAAAGGAATAATCCTTGTAGGGAGCAAGGAACAGAACCTGTACAGCTGCTGCTGCTGCTACCAAAGGCACAGGAGGAGGACGTTTGAGTGTCTGTCAGAAGTGCAGCCCCATCTGCATGGTAGCTCTCCAGTGGTGGAGTGGGGAAACCCTGTGTCCTTTTTTATGATTACTTTTTTCCCCTCTGGAATAACTTGAAAACGCCCAGAAATTTTCTCAGTTTTTGGATTTGTTTTGGCGTTTTTCCTCTTACTTTTTTGTTTGCTCTTTGTATCTAGAGGAATAAGACTTGCTTCCTTGACCTTTTAGTGAGCTTGGGTTACTCCTTTGGTTATTGTGTGTTGTGGAAAAGGCAGCAGAGAGGTTTAAAATTGTGAAAAGAAGCCCTTGCTTCCAAATCTTTAAATGGCTTTGCATTTAAAAGGTGTTGAGAAACAAAGCATGACTTCAGACGTGAATAAATATCACATTGTACCTCTCTGAACTGGGTTTTACTTCTCTGACACTTGAGGATGCCAGGCTGCTGCTGTGCATCGCTCTGGTAATCTGAGGAGCCTTCCATGAAGCCTGTGACCTGAATTTCTAAGGAGGCAGGGAAAAAAAAATAAAATTGTCAAGTCAGACTTGCTTCTTTCTCTGGAGGAGAAAATGCACTTGGATTCTCACAGGCTGAGCATGGAGAGCAGCGCCAGCGGAGGGTTTGGGGCTGGCAGCTGGGAAGAGTCAGTGTGGTCCCCTGGTTCTGTGGCTCTGGCTGCCTGGGGACATTGCTGAGGTGCAGCTGGCTGCTCACAGCTGCAATAACTTTGCAGGGTGTACCAGATCTAGATGTTCTGGGCTGGCCTGGCCAGATACCAGAATAGTTCTTTTTTTTTTTTTTTTTTTTTTTTTTTAACCCGTGACTTTTTCTGTCGCTTGTTTATATGC
>VZTR01015515.1:378497-535701 GCA_013400775.1 Chaetops frenatus
GGAGTTAGCTTGATAATGGAGGAAATCAGAGCAAATGGTTATCGACACAGGCTTTAAATTTTGGTGTGTCTGTAGTATTTCACAGATTGAACATTAATGTGTAAACAGGGGCCTCAAGCCTTAATTTAAGTTTCAGGGCTGAAAGCTGATACAGCTCTGAGATCCAGGACGAGCTTTTCTTAGAGATCTGTTTTAAATTTGGTATTTTTGAGCTATTACTGCAAAAGAAGAAAAATAACATCTGGCCCCATGTTGCAAACTGGATTTTTGTTGCTTGTTTTTCGGTTCTTGCCAGTAGTTAGTAGTTAAAAATCAAAGGTCCAGATTTTCCACGAATGTAAATTATTATTGGCTTCATTGACTTCATTGCGTTTACACTAGATTTAAACGACCAAGAATCAAATACAACCTCCCAAGTCAGGATTTAATGCAGTCAGGACGGGGTTTTTATCATCTGCCATCTGCATTTTAAGCAGTGCTTAATTGTATAGTTTTTATATACAGACACGTGCGTAAATTTACTTATGCATGCACAGAATAATGGTTTCATATATTAATGCTGAAGCAGTTTGATTTAGTGTGCAGCAGTGGGTAAAATAAAAGTATTTAATTAAAACGCCCTTTTAAAATGGACTGCATTAAAAAAAATTTCCCAGATTAGATATTGGTTGCCCATATGTAAAAGTCCTTTGTCATTTCCCTGCTATTCTTGTTAGGAAAGGGAGAGGTGAGGAGTTTTTCTTTCCCAAAGATCCCGAGATGCCTGATGCTGGCAGTGTGGTGGAGAGCTCCCGCTCCGGCCCAGGCTCTCCAGGGCCTCTCCCATTGGGATCCAAGTCTCCTGTGCTGGGTGTGATGAAACCACACAGAAAGACGGATCACCCCTCCAATCCAAAACTATCTGTGACAGCAGGGCACACTCCAGGCAGACATGGGGAAGAGCAGGACAGGGTGCCAGCTGCTTGGAGCATCCAAACCAGGCAGACAGAGAGCTGCTCGGCGCTCTGTGTGCACCCATCCAGGGATACTGGGAGGTTTGCAGATCTGGTATTATTTCCATCCTGAATTTTGGGATTTTAGGATATGGTCAGATACTCTAAAGTTTCAGGACAGGATCAGATATCTTCTAGAAGTCTTTTGCTGGTGCTTTAGAGGAAAAAGTGCTGATTGTGGGGCTGGAGTTGCGCCGGTGCACCATGAGTTGTCTGGCAGCTTCTCTCTCAGGGAGAACCGCTGTACCCCAGCTCATTGTGGACCTATGCCAGTGGCCAAAAGCAGTGTCCAGGCAGTGCCACAGCTTTCTGTCCTCACCAGTGGGCTTGGCAGCCTCCCCCATCCGTAGGCACAAGCTTGGATGAGAATCTGCCAGGGGCTCTCGAGGCTGTTTGTACTGTCATGGTTGTGCCTCTCTGCTGGAGGGGGAAATACTTTGGAATAAACCCTTTTTTTGGTTTTATATGTGTATGCATAGAAAAAAGAGGGCTGGGATAGAAAGAAGTGAGCAGAGTGTTTGTAACCAAGGCCAGTCCTGAGGCTCCAGCCTGGTGAATACGAGAGCAGTGTCATACCAGGCACCTGGTGATGGATGGGGCAGCTGCTGACAGCCTGAATGGCCACTTCTTATTAGCATTCATTAAAAATCTCAGAAGAAACCAACTGGAGAACCAGTTCCTGCCCCGTGAGCATGAGTCCCCAGTGGCCCAAGCACTGCAGTGCTCTGTCCTTGTGCACCTGGGCGAGCTGGCAATGCCTGAGGGAGCATCCCAGGGATTCCCCAGCACTGCAGCTCCAGCCCCGAAGGGCTCTGCGGAATCCTGAGCCAGAGGTGCTGTCTTCCCATCTCCTAATTGGCGGGAGAAGGGGAGCAAAGGAGAAAGTGGTAATTATTTTGTGTTAAAACAGAGATAATTACTGCTATAGAATTTCACCAGAAAACAAAGTGGCGATTTAATTATTCATTGTCACAGCTCCAGCGCGGCTGGGCAGGGCCGGGGTTCAGGTGTCCTGTGGGCTGGGCATGGGGAGCCCTGTGCCTTGTCACCCTGCACGGGTGGCTCCCCCGGGAGGAGGCTGTTTTTGGGGTCTCCTGGGGCTGCCGCCCACAGGAGCTAAACCTGGTTTTCCATAAATTCTAGCTGCAAGCCGAGTGCCTGATGGGGTCCCTGTGCTAGTGGTGTGCCACAGGCAGGCCGGCACGCCTGGGGAAGGGCCCTGGCTGTGGGAGAGGCGGCTGCTCAGGCTGGAGCTGTGTCTGACACAGCCTTCTGGCTCCATCTGCACCCAGGGCCGTGTTCACTGGGGAACCTGCAAGCAAAGTGGGAGGTGTGTTTGCCACTGGGACTGGGCCAGTGGGACTGAGTGGCACTTCCCTGGTGCACTCTGGCGTCTCCCAGTTATAAGTCAGTAACTGGTGTCTCTGTGTGAAATAGCTCCTTGTGTTTCATTTTCCCTGGGAATTTGAGTGTTTCCCGTGCCCTGTGCAAGCCTTTGTGCTCTGCAGTAAGAGCTGCTGAGCTCTGCCTCTAGAGAGGGCACGAGTGTACTTGGGGAAAAAGGGAGGGAGGGGGCATGGATTTGCTGTGAGGGGACATCAGAGCCACTCCTGAAGCAAGCAGGATCCTGAGGATGTCCTCCAGGGCAGCTGGTTGCTGCGAGGACCTTTGGCGAGGCAGGATGCTGCATGCAGGGATGCAGCTGCTTTCCTGTAGCCATGGCAACCGCTGGGGATGCGGTGGTGACTGCATCCCTCCCTGCACTGATGGGCCTACAAGAGAGGTGTGGCTTCAAGGCCTTGGCAGTGAGGTAACCCTCAGCCACTCAGGTGAGCAGGGCAGGCGTGGTGAGACTGCCCAGCTGTGCTGCCCGATCCCTGCTGGACACCATGTCGTGCCCCCACCCCGGGCAGCCCCCAGAGCTGAGGAGTGGGCAAGGGAGCACTCAGGACAGCTCTCAGAGCAGTGGGCAGGGGAGTGCAGGTGAATTCTGTCCCAAGAACTGTGAGCGAAGATTGTTGGATCCCTACGAGCGAGGCTCCTGGGGTAGTGCTGAACCTGGCCCTCTCCCCCATTCCCCAGTTAACCAGGATTACTGATTTAATCAGGATGCAGGAGCTGACAAATACTTGGGCTGGGAGATGGAAAGTTCCACTGAGCCACCGCCGCTCGTGTGCTTGGGGGAAGCTGGTTCGTGCGGCCTCCGTGCTTGAATTGATTTTGTGTTCTGCTTGTACTTGGGTTCCTCCTTTTGGCATGTGTTTCCAAACTCACTTTTTCTCAAAAAAAACCCCATCAATTCCAAGTGAAGCTTTTGGTGAAAGCCAAGCACATCTTCTGCCCTACCTCCAGTACGTCTGTGCTGGATGGTTTGGATTGAATCTCTGTCTCCTGGGAAGGACTTGAAGGGATGTTTAACCTGCCTTCAGAACAGAATTGATGAGTAGGTGAGCACACAGGAGTCTGAGAGGGCCCAGCAGCCCATGGCTGAGTTATGTGAGGTGTCCTGGCTCATAACCTGTGTGGCCAAGTTGCCTTGAAGCTCTCAGTGGTTTTTAGTGGCTGCTGGAGCCGACCTCAGCCTGCTGCATGTGTGCATCCATGTTCCAGCATGCATGTGAGTTCCTGGGTCTTGTTTCCCCTGCAGGGCACGTGGAGTGCTCTGCCTAGCCAGGGACAGTGGGGCTGAAGACAGGATTGATGTTTCCCCTGGCAAATCTTTCCATATAATAGGGAATTCCCTGCTGCTTCGAGCCTGTAAGTCGGGGCCGGATGGCCTTTTAAAGGGTGTGTGCTGTCAGTCAGTTTCCCATCCTATTCTGATTTTGCAGATCTTTGACACATTCCCAGTGGAGGTGCAGGCCTACCTGCAGCCAGTGGAACTGGAAAAAGTCCTGTTGCTTTTGCTCCTTTTCCCAGCCCCATGGAAGGTGGTCCTGTGAAGCCTCCCCAGGTGACACCACTCCTGGGGGAGCCCTGCAGTCACTCTGGGGGACAGGGCTGGCGCCATCCCCTTCTCCCACAAACGGGGTGCTGCCAATTCTGGGGGAGCTCAGGCAGGCAGAGGGCTGGTGGGGTTAAAGCAGAGCCTGTTGCCCAATCTCAAGCAGACTAGGCTTAATTTACTGCCTTATTTTTCTACTCCCACAGGACTAGTAGAAGAAACACATACTTTGTAGTTTATCTGTAAAACTCCGAGAACTAAGTGAACTGTTCAAGTGATGTTGCTGTGAGTGATTAGAGTGTGGAAAACTGAAACAAGCTGGAGGTTTGTGCTTGGTGCTGGCAAGGTGACAGGCTGTGTGCCAGGTTTGTGCTCTATGCCCGTGGCTCTGGAGGTGCTGGAAGCAGCAGAGAAGGGAACTTCTCCAGCAAAAGCTGTGTGGCTGGGGCACTCAGGTCTGTAAGAATGAGGTCACCTGAGATTGGGGGTAAACAGAAACTACCCAGGAGGTTCTGGATGGAACCCCAGGTGTGGCTGTCAGGGCAAATCTGACTTTATTTCTTGACGTGTGAACAGCAGGCACAGTGGGACAGCCCTCAGGGTGCTGACACAGGCAAACCCACACTGGCATGGCTGTGCACTGTTTCTGTGGGGCTGAAAATACTTGCAGGAAAGTCAAGAATGAATACTTTCCTCTGTTGCCTTTATTGTTCTCTCTTTTCAAAAACAATTAGTTGCCTTTCTGTGTAGTACTGTTTTGTTCTTAAAACAGAACCGTTTCCCCTGCTTTTTAATTTTGGGGTGAAAATACTTGAGCCCCTCATCTTCATGTTTCGGAGCGTCCCCCCAGGAGGTTGAGAGCAAGAAGCTCCAGGATCCTGCAGACGGCTGGAATAGCTGAGGAGAAACCTGTGCTGTTGCAGCTCTCCTCAGGCAGCGTGTCCTGAAGTGGGAGATGGAGTTGCAGTTTTTGGATAGAAACACTTAGTTTCTAGCACTGGCTGCAGCAAACATGTCTGGAGAAGCATTAAATCCCGAAACAATTAAATGTATTGGCGCAGTGGGGTTTTTTTTTTTTTCCTTCCGTGAGATACTTAGCCAGCTGTTGTTTATGGAAAAAAAATCTCAGTCTTTTTTATGAGAACTGTTTTTAGGTTTCTTTGTGTTTGGGGCTGATTTATACATTATGCATTAGCTCGGGAAGGCAAAACATTTATTTACCAGCCTGAATATTTAGAGGGAGAATAAGTGGGAGTCAGTGGAAAGCCCATGTGGATAGCTTAACCAGAGATCCAGAAGAACTTTCCTGGTGTTAGAAATGGCACAATTCAGTTGTAAGGGAACAGCCAGACAATAAATTGACTTTTCTCTGCCTATGTGTGGGTGAGCCCTCTGGCTGCAAGGCCTCGTGCTCCTTGCCGGGCTCCATGGCCGGTGCACAAAGACAGCAGAAACCCCTCTCTGTGCTGGATGGTGAGGACTGACAGCAGCTGGGAGCTTCTCTTGTTGGAAGTACTGGCTTTGTGGAGGCCAGAGACGGAAGGGACACATGGAGTGGTTCCTGACTGGGCTGACTGTGTTTGGGAGGGACTGAGCAGGAGTGCCTTTTCTTTGTTTAGGTTTGCTGAATGGTATTTTTGAGGCAGTTCTTTTATAGGGCACCCCTGTGAGAAATACATGGTTCTTTGTGCTGTTCTCTTTTCTTTTTGCTCTTGAATGAAAGAATGCTGATTAGAGCTCGGGGTAAGCAGTATGCCATTGTCTGGGACAAGGCATGCCACAGGAGTCGTGCTGCTATAGGAGGAGGCTCAAAGGTAATTCTGTTGCTTGCTAACTGCAAAAACTTGCCAGCAAATGATAGTTTATGAGAGCTGGGCTGTCTTAGGAACAAATGGAGTAAGTGGGTTGGAGCTTTGAAGAAAATAAACAGTGTGGGGGAAAACAGGTCCTTATGGTTCAGAACATCAGTTTCAAAACAAGGGGCGTCAGGAGGTGACTTCCCTGGGAGCAGGTCCTTGGCCACCTCAGGGAACTGTAATGTGAATTTGAACAAAATGCAACTGCCAAGAAGCAAATGGAGCTGTGAGAGTTGCACGATGGTATTAAACAGAGAAGTTGCAAGCCTTCCTGAGCATCATTGCTGTGGGAATGAGGACTGACCTTTGGCAGTCGTGGAGTAACAACCTGATCCCTGGAAGTGCTGCAGGAACACACAGCAAGCAGCAGTAAATATGGGCACACAGAGAGGGAGATCTGCAGCTCTCCAGGCACTCTGGGTGCCGGTTGGTGTCCTCAGGGAGGAGAGGAGGTGGCAGCAGAGGAGCCTCGTGTGGCTCTTGGCAGAGCAGTTGCACAGGACAGACTCCCATGGGCTGCCTGGCACACGTGGGAGGCTGCCCAAAATCTCCCCATTGTGCTTGCCGGAGATCTTTGGCCATTTCATTGCTTTTCCAGGCTTCACTTGTCCTCTGCTTGTACTGAATAGTGAGAAAGAGACCTGCAGAGCTGCACTGGGCCTGCCAGAGAACATGAGGGAGAAAGCAAAGCTAAAACCCCCCGGGGTTTGCGTCCAAGGGGAAATAGAGGGTGGTGTTCAGTTCTCTGAGGGGCACTCGAGTAAATCAGGTCTGCTTGGCAGGAGGCACTTGATCCAAAGCAGCCAGCCCTGGATCCAGGAGGGTTAATTTGCCCCATGGCATGTCCTGAAATAGTAAGGTTTGGATAATGTTTTGGGGGTAACTAAGCTGGAACGTATGTAACTGTTGAAGTTGTGAATGCCAAAAAAGGGAATCCATGCTAAGCTCAAAAATATGGACTCATCATTTAATTAAAAAAAATGTTACAATTGTAGTTTGGTTTCGTTGCATTATGCTATAGGCTTTTTGGCAGGGATTTCATGGGAGATGAGGAAACAGCAGCTTGATGCTTCCCTCAAGCCTTTTTGAGACTATTCTCTGTTTTGCCTAAGTGTATGTGATGTATTCTTAAAAAATCCATCTTGGGTTCCTCGGCCTCCCACTGGAAACTGCTCTGGGGAGGGTAAATGTGGGACAAAGCAGATCTTGGATGCCCTTGCTCGCCAGCTGGGGGTTTGTTTCTGCAAACCAGGGTGAGTGGGCTGCAGTTAAGCCCAGTAAGGAAGGGTCTGACCCTTCTGCTCAGCTGGACCTGGCATTTGGGGAGGCAGGAGAAGTTCTGGCCGCCTGTGCTCCACCGGACATCATTTGTGTGATCTGCAGTAAAGCTGTTGTTGGGTGGGGTGGTCTTCAGGGCTGAGTTGAATCCTCCCCATGCTTTTTTACCTCTACATGTGGGCACCAAAGCCGGGCGGAGCACTGCATGTCTCCGAGCACACAAAATCGCTTTACAGCCCTTACGTAAGGGCGTGTCACAAGTGCCCCGGCCGGAGAGGATAATTAAAATGCAGAACCCTTTAACAGGGCGAGTTTCTCAGTTTATTGGGGAAATAAAGCCGTAAGGGCCATCCCTTTGCTTGCATCTTAAATTAACCCAAAGTTTAATTTGTTTTATTTGTTTGAGTTCGTCAGCTGGGCGAGGGTGAACTCGGGCAGAGATACGTCAGAAAATTAAGCTTTACTCCTTAGGAAAAAACCACAAAGCCTTAGAGCTGCAGTTACGCAGGAATTACAAGGCTGGTGAAGAGGAGTGGGGGGGGAAAGGAGATTTTTAAAGGCAGTAGATTTGATCTTTTCTAGTTGCTTTCAGGTTTGGGAAACCTTTTTAAGCTCTTCTCTGCAACCATGAGGACTCAGGAATGCTTTTTGACTGTTCAGCTATGTTTTCTGGTTTTGTTTTTTTTAACTTGCTTGTGATGAAAGTGGGTTTGACCCTCTGTCTGTGTGAGGTGGCACTGAGTGAAGGCTGCCAGGCTGTCCTGCAAGGCAGCTGGCACATGGCCCTGCTGCTGCCTGAGACGGGAGCTGGGAATGGGTGTGAGCATGAGCCTTGTCACTGGGCTGAGGGAAGCCAGGAGCGAGGGTCCCCTGTTCAGAAGCACTGCCTGGTCCCGGGGCTGGCCCTCAGGGGGGTTCTGTGTGGTGGGGAGGTCTCCTGGGCGCTGGTGGCTTTTGTCCTGCAGAGGCCACGGAGCCACACTCACAGCTTGGCTGCTGCTGTGTGGCAGGATGGGGAGCACAGGGGAGCTGAGGGGCACCTGGGGGACTGTGGCCATTTCCTCCCAGTTCTCCCCAGTTGTGGTGCTGGGGGCATTGCTCAGAGGATGCTGAGAGCCACAGGCATGTGGCAGTGGTAGGAGGAGTTTCCATGGAAACCTTTCAGCAGCATGACATCACCGGCGCTGTCACATTTAAGCTTTTCAAGGCTTTTTGGATTTCAGGGATTACATAACTTTGGAGGGGTTAGGCTGGGGCTTGGATCTAATCAGTATTCAGGGTCTTAGTCGAATTAAATTTTGAGAAAAGCCAAACACCCCAATCCACAAGTGGCCAGCAGCGGCTGTGGCAGCAGCACCGCTTTTCTGGTCAGCTTGGACAGGCTCTGCGAGCCCTGGAGCCTCAGGGAAGGCAGAGCCCTCTGAGCTGGAGCAGCAGGAGCTGCTGGGCTGGGCTGGGGCACAGCCCCTCACACTCACACCCACCTTTATAAGTGTTTGTGTAGCTGTGCCCAAGGTTTTTTAGCTTGGAGCAAAGGAAAAATCTTCGTCTTGTTTCTAGATATCTGTAATAATTTCCTAGTAGCTGTTTGTGTTCATGGTTCTGCCCAATAACTTTCCATATATGTGAACTTGAGGAAAATACTCTCTGGTTTTCTGTTAAGTGTAACTTAGTGTTTTTGTGAGACATTCAAGACTGAAACGCCTTGTGGGAAATTGGGAAACAGTGTAATAACAGCTAGGGAGGCAGTAAACCCTGCAGATAACTCAGGGAAAGTCTGGAAAGATGATGGATTTGTTTTTAACCATGTTGCAGCTGCTCCAGACTTGGGGTTCCTGACTCAGCATTCCCGATGGTGATGATTTACAGCAATGAAAGGCGAGTTAGTTCCAGGGTTCCCTGGAACACAAAGATTGCCTGGACTGGAAAGAAATGACTTATGCTGCTGAGAGGAGGTGCAGCATGTAAAGGCAGGGAAAGACTGAAATCCAGAGTAAACACTGTTGGGTTGGAAGGGACCTTAAAGCCCATCTCGTTTCACCCCCTGCCATGGGCAGGGACACCTCCTGCTATCTCAGGTTCCCCAAAGCCCCGGTGTCCAACCTGGCCTTGGATCCTTCCAGGGATGGGGCAGCCACAGCTTCTCTGAGCTCCCTATGCCAGAGCCTCACCATCCTCACTGTAAAAAACTTTTTTCTAATATCTGACGTAAACTCACCCTCCTTCAGCTTAAAACCATCGCCCCTTAGCCCTGATTAAGGAATGAAGGGTTCTGTTGCAGGTTTGGGGGTTTATAGAGTTTATCTGAGGGAAGGCAGCTTTTAAGCGTTATTTATATTATATTTATTTATTTATTTCAGCAAAACACATTTGTGTACGTCAAAAGAGGTATCATCTGCAAGAAGAGTGTCATACCTAGAATGATTCATAAACCAGATGGCATTTTTCTGCCTCTGGAGAGTTAATCTCCTAATCTGTTTGTTTTTTACCTGTAATTCTGCATGAAAGACAGTGGTTATTGTAAGGTAAAATTATCGAACGCCCTCTTTTTACTTAACTAATATCATTAGAGTCCACGTACAAAATTTTGTTTTCCTAACAAGAAATCTCCTGAGGCTGCCTCCATTGAGGGAGTTATCTGTGCAGGTAGCAAGAAGGCTGCAGCCTTTCTTTTCTGCAAAAGATTATGGTTAGGGAAGATCAGGCTGCTTCTCTTAAGGAGTCAGAAATGTTGCAGTTCTGTAATTGTAACCAAAAATACTGTCATCCACCTTGTTGAACAGGAGGATGATAGGTATGTTCAGGAAGACAGGGGTCAGTTGTAACCTCTCCAAGCCCCCCCTTTAGGAGCCACTTCACCCTGTCCTTCTGTGCCAGCTCCTTTCTGGTGTCCTCTTGTGCTTGTGTGCCCTGTCCACCTTCCTTTGCTGCCCTCAGAGACAGCTCCTCACTCCTGACAGGAGCAGGGGAAGGAGTAACTTGGGGAAGAGCCAGGTGGATTTTATTGCAGCCTGGACCCCTCCTCAAGCAGTGTTGTTTGATTGCTGATCAATCAACATTGCTGATTGGTCAGCCCTCCCCACTGTGCTGGTGGTGGGTCAGAGAGGCGGCAGCTTGGCTGTGAGGCCCGCACTGGCCCTGCTCTCATGTGCTCTCTGGGGGCACAATGGATGGGAAAGGGAAGGGAATGCCCACTGCAGTGCTGGGCTCTTGGAGAAGGAAGGAATGCCCACTGCAGTGCTGGGCTCTTGGGAGAAGGAAGGAATGCCCACTGCAGTGCTGGGCTCTTGGGAGAAGGAAGGAATGCCCACTGCAGTGCTGGGCTCTTGGAGAAGGAAGGAATGCCCACTGCAGTGCTGGGCTCTTGGGAGAAGGAAGGAATGCCCACTGCAGTGCTGGGCTCTTGGGAGAAGGAAGGAATGCCCACTGCAGTGCTGGGCTCTTGGAGAAGGAAGGAATGCCCACTGCAGTGCTGGGCTCTTGGGAGAAGGAAGGAATGCCCACTGCAGTGCTGGGCTCTTGGGAGAAGGAAGGAATGCCCACTGCAGTGCTGGGCTCTTGGAGAAGGAAGGAATGCCCACTGCAGTGCTGGGCTCTTGGGAGAAGGAAGGAATGCCCACTGCAGTGCTGGGCTCTTGGGAGAAGGAAGGAATGCCCACTGCAGTGCTGGGCTCTTGGAGAAGGAAGGAATGCCCACTGCAGTGCTGGGCTCTTGGGAGAAGGAAGGAATGCCCACTGCAGTGCTGGGCTCTTGGGAGAAGGAAGGAATGCCCACTGCAGTGCTGGGCTCTTGGAGAAGGAAGGAATGCCCACTGCAGTGCTGGGCTCTTGGGCCCGTGTCGCTGTCACTGAGCTTGGGCGTCTCTGGAGCACGATCCCGCTCCCCAGGCCTCTTCCCCCACAGCACAGGGAGAGAGGGTCACTGTGAAGTGGAACCTGTTGGATAAAATGCACGCTGAGGTCTTAGGGACGTGTGAAGTAGGGAAAGGACGTACAGGGTGAGTCCATGTCGCTTCTGAGCTCTGTGGGAAACCACTGAGGGAGTAAATCAATCCCTCAGGTAGGATTTGCACCGCCCAGCCGTGCAGCCCTGAAGTTTTATGCTCCTGCAGAAGCAGGCATCTTGGAAACGATTCAGTAGAGGAGTTCATCCAGATTTGGGTCTTGGGATCTGGTCTTTTTCGTGTAGTTGCTGGTGGTTTGTGTACAGAGATTGGAAGGCAAGCAGCTCTGAGTTGGGGTGGAGGAGAACCAGGCTGCTGTGAAGATGATCTGTGAGAAGGGATGCTGCACGGAGGGCAGCCAGTTCCTGAGCTCTGGCACATGGAGCATTCCCAGCAGGGATCAGAAAATGTTCTGCCCCAGCCCACAGGTCTACCGAGAGCTTGTTAGGACTGCTGGCTTGCAGCAGGGTCAGCATGCTGAGGAAGTAACTCAGGCTGGATCAGCTAAATGTGAAATACTGGGATGGTCAGGGGTCTGTGGAGGCTCAGAATACAAAAACAACACCTTGGTCTTGCTTGGTGCAGTAAGTAGAATAAATAGAGTGCTATCTGTACATAGCCAGGGGTTAGCATCAAACTGGCAGGCAGGGTTGGCACAAGAACAGGGGATAGGAATAGGCAATGAATAAACACAGGCTGGAAACAAGACATTTCTAACCACAAGATGGGTGGTGTGGAAGAGCTTCCTAGAAAGGGTTGTGGGGGAAAACCAGACCAGCCCCAAACTGGGAGCAGTGAGGTTCCAGCTCAAATGCAGTGTTGTGCAGAAAGGCTTTGCAGAACTGCAGAGAGGTGTTCGGGGAGGAGCCCCAGTGGTGCAGCCTGCTCCGGTGGAGGAATCCCTGCCTTGGGAGCTGAGAGGTCTCAAGGACCCTGTGGATGCTCTGCCATGTTTCATTCCTAAGCTGAGTGGCATTCCTGGGGCACCAGGAGAGAGTGCTGGGAGCTCAGTCCTCAGGTGGGAATGTGTTTAATGAACTGCCATGAGACAAAAAGCTGAGCACAGCTTCAAGTAACCCCATCCCTCTGTAGGCTGGTGCCTTTATGTGCTGAGTGTGCTTCATGTCCAAGAAAAAAACGTGCCTTTTGCTTGCAACCCAGGGTCCCATGTGCTCACCCACAAGTTGAGAAACAGCTTGCAGATCATTATCTGATTGGCACCCAGCCACTAAACTTCCAGTGACCTGCCTGCTGATATTATTTTGTGTGCTGCCTTCTCCTGACATATCTTTGTTAAGCACGTTGTATTGTTTTTGGAATAAATATGAGGGTAAACAGTAAGAACTGCAAACAGCTGCCAAGGATGGAGGTGAAACATAAACTTTGTGGCTGGTGCTGGAAATAGGATCTTTGGTCTGGCTGCCCTCTCTGGAAAGGGGCAGGCTTGTTTGAGCAGTGCCAAAACAAAGTGCACTTGACCTCTGCCATCCCTGAGTGCCAGCTCAGAAGGCGTTGTATGCAGAATCTGGCTATTTTTGGATCTTGCCCTGCAGAGAAAGTGCTGCAGGTGAGTGTCTTGGTATATTTAGGATGTATAGGGAGTTCCTGCAGTGGGCCAAGCCATAGGTTGGTTTTACTATCCCAGCTCCAGCAGAACCAGTTGCTGTTCAGCAGTTGCATTGAAACTGAGGAGTCTGATAGGCACTGACAGGACCTGTCTCCCAAGAGTTAGTCTGATGTGCTTTTTAAATTAAACTTTTTATTTTAAATGAATCTAAGCCTTTTGGTCTCTGCAGTCCACTGAAGTTCAAAGCCAACATAATGAGTGTTAGCCATCTCTAAAATCCCAGGGAGCTGAGGCAGCTTTTTTGTGTCGCACAGGGCACATCAAATGTAGGACTGGTAGCCAAAATCAATGAGCAGAGCGGGAATCTTGGCACTTACTGTTCCAGATCTGCCAACAGCCAGCTGGGTGAGACTGGGAGAACCCTTTTGCACAACTGTATTGTTCACTGAGAAGATGCAGGT
This sequence comes from Chaetops frenatus, assembly GCA_013400775.1. Lineage (NCBI taxonomy): Eukaryota > Metazoa > Chordata > Aves > Passeriformes > Picathartidae > Chaetops > Chaetops frenatus. The sequence continues at coordinate 391,540 of VZTR01015515.1, forward strand.
TGATCCTGCTGTCCGTGCTGGGCCCAGCAGCGCTGTTGGATCTCGGGTGAAGTCTCTTGACTCTTTCCTGAGCAGTGAGGATATTAACCATATGATTTTCCTGTCTTCATCGAGTGTCATGGCCTGTTGTGGGTGGGGAAAGGTCTAACCTGGAAAATGCAGTGAGCAGGGGTGGCTGATTAGCAAATCCTTGTCATGTCTGTGAGGTGACAGCTAAGGGCAGGTTGCTGCTGCCGACTTGGCGCTCTATTGGCAGGTGAGGGTGGCCAGGCATTAGAGGTAGAACTGTAACTTGCACAGTAGGCAGGAAAGGACCAGAGGAGCGATCTGGTGTTCCTGGTGTTTCTCTGGCATTTATGAACTGTTTAATTTTTTGCTTTGAGTGATGGGACCCTAGCAGGGAGTCTGGGGGATTCCCTCCATGGCCTGGTGCCAAGGAGATCATCAAAGGTCAGCTCGGGTAAAGCTTTGTTAGGGAGCTTGACAAGCACTGATATACTGCTTAAATGCAAATTTCAGTGTTGGGGAGTTTGGTTGGTTCTTTCTTCTGTTTTAAACACACCTGTTGTTAGAGACATTTCAGCCAGACGTGCTCACCGTTGTCCCTGACGTGGGAACAGCTAAAGCTTTACAGATCCCTTGCAAGCCTTTCCACTTCCAGTTTAAATGAACTCATTATGTTTCAGCTTGGCAGCAATAAGAGGAACAATGGGGAAGAGGGATAAAACTCGGAGTTTAAACGAGACTTCAAAAACACCTTAGGAAATGTTCCCAGCCAACCACAAACCCTCCCTGGGGATCCTATCCACATATTAAGAGCTCCAGCTGCGTCTATCAAACAGCTGAAAAAGGAGAACTTGGCCTCTGCAGTGCTTGGATGGAGAGCAGGCAGCTGTGGTGGAGTGCCAGAGAGCCTCGTCCTGCGCAGGAAAAGCCACCCCACGGGGCTGGCCTGGCACGAGCCAGGAAACCTTTCAGGAAACTCCTGGGGAAATGCATTCTGTGGGGATGGTAATGCCTTCCCCAGGCAGCGTGCAAGGGTGTGTGCTGCTTTACACATTAATTCTTTCCCCGTGGCTGGGGCAAAAGCATTCTGCTTTTCGGGTGGATGGAGCCTTGCTGTGGGAAAAGCACAAAGTCTGTCCTGTTGTCAGGGCTGTGGCACAGTGTCAGTGTGTGCTCTGGGAAGAGTGTTTGCTGTGGTGGGATCTGTGGCTGTGTCCCAGCCTCTTGCAGACACCTGCACGGTGGGCCAGGGAAAAGGCAGGAGTGGAAAGGGAGGAGGGAGAATGTGCTGCCCTGAACACATCCCTGAGCAGGGGATAACTCCTTGCACCAGGATGTTCCTGCTCTGGTTTGGTGTTACGTGGAGCAGAGAACTTCCATCCAGTCACTCTGCACAAATGGAGGTGACTGAGTGCTTCAGGGAGGGTCAGATGCAGCTCTCAGTCTCAACACTGAATTATGGCATGGACAGCAAGCTGAAGTGTACATCCCAGGTTTCCATCAGAGTAACCGAGCACTGGCATAGGTCAGATCCTCTGTCCTTCAATGCCTGAGCTGTATTCCATGTCCAGGTTCCCTCCAAGGGGTCCACACCTCTGGAGCTGTGTTACTCCAAGCTTGCACCGTTGTCCTAGCAACCAGCCAGCCCTGTATATTTAGGGCTTCAGGTATATCAAAGCAGTCAGCAAAAAAAAAACTTTCCTTGGTTTTGGTTTGCTCTGGCTGAGCCAAATTATGATAGGGAAATTCTCAGCAGAGAGCTGAATAAAATCACAGTTTTTGGAGGCAGGAGGGAGGCACTTAACAAAAACAATTACATTTTCCATAAAAGCTGTGTGGTTTGAGTCCCATAAAGTCAGGCTTGAAGGGTTTTTATTGGAGTTTGGAAGGGGTGGGATGGTTTCTGGTGTGATGCTGAGCCTGCTGGAAATGAGAAGAAGTGTTTCAGTCTGTGAGTGTGGAAGGCAGTCCCTTGGTTCTGCGCTGCCTTGGTTTTTGGTGAGTCACTTCAGCCCCCTGCCCTTCCATGCTGCCTGTGCCGTGAGAGAATCAGTCAGCTCTTTGCAGCAATTTTGGGGAATCTTATGGAAAGGAGCCTTAGAAGTGGAACAAATGGTATTTGGGATCCAAACACTCTGTCACTTGTTACCCAATTCCGAATTTGCAGCTGCCAGCAGCTGCTGTGTGTGCTGGTGCACAGCAGAGCCGTCCATCATTTTGGAGCTGGTTTTGTGGAGGAATGCACTAATCCTGGCCAGCACCAGGGCTGCAGGGGCTGTTACCCTTCTGGTTTGGTGACCCTGCCCTGCTGCTGGGCTCTGTGTCCAGGTAGTTGGCAGAGGTGTGCTGGGTCACTCTGGTCACTGCTGTTACCCGGTGGGATTCTGTTTTGCTGTGTTAATTATCATGGAATCATAAAATCGTTTGGGTTGCAGGAGAGCTTTGAAGGTCACCTAGTCCAACCCCAATGATGTGGTATTTCTCTGGGGCGTGGAGGATGCCTGGGGCTGAGAAGAGGGGGAATGAGTTACCCAGAGCTAGGGCAGGGAGATGTGGCTTCCTCCAGCTGTGCTGTCTGTTGGAGGGGGATGTTTGGGTCTGTGACCCAGAAACATTCCTGTTTTCCAGCTCAGGAGCTTCTGTGCCTCCTTCAGGAAAGGGCTGGAGGGGCAGGGCTGGCAGGGTCCTCTACCCAGGAGTGCTCTCCTCTCCTGTCTGCTGCTGGAAGCTAACAGTGCAGGGAAATAAAGCAGATACTGTATCTGGCCGTGTTTGTCGTGTTCCACAAAATAACCCGGAGGATTTTCCTGGGTGAAGAGCTGTGGCTTCCCGTCTCATTAATTAATATTCAGCTACTCTTCGGTGATATTATGCTTTGCTAACCCTTCCTTGGAAATGTGACTATGGCTGTTCTGTCAGGGCACGTAGCAGAGGTACTGTCAATTCCTAGTGTTGGGTGCCTGGCAATATCTGTGCAATATTTTACTTTTTGACCAGGCCATAAGAAGCACATTCCCTGTGTCTATTTATTGAGTGTTGGTGCCAGATTTCGGGCTGTGCCATTCTGCAGGACAGCAGTCATCTCTGTAATGGATCTCCTGTTCAACAGTTCCATGGTTCCAGCAGAGCCCTGGGATGGCCAGCAGTGGTGCTGGGGCTGTTTCAATGGTCTCTGGGGTTTTGCTGTCATTTAGGGCTGTGTTTGTTTCAAGAGCCTCCTTACAGTGTGTTGCTGTTGATGTTTGCACCGTGGTGAGGGTGATACTGCTCCTGGTATTCCTGGTTTGGAGGTGTTTGTGCTTATCTCAAGAAGTTGGTGCTGAAGGAATCTAGAGAGAAAGTGCAAGGGCTTCTGTGTGCACTGAAAAAACGTAGCCTTGGGTCACTAGAGAAAAGCTTTCCTGCAGATCTTGTGCCCAACTAATTCCAGTAATTATTTCTTTACCGATGCCCTGTGTAAGTAGTTCTGCGCTCATCCTGGATTACAGCAGCATGATCCAATTCACTTCTGGGGGTTTCCACACTGTGTTTGCCATGCAGCCTGTCCCCCTGCAAGGGCTGGAGCTGCTGGCTGCAGGAGATGCCAGTTTTAATCAAAGCCTTCCACTGCAAACCCAACCTGTCGTGTGTTTGGGATGATGAGTGTTTCTCAGCACGTGAACTTCCTGAAGGCAGCCCTGAGCACAGGGGAGTGGGCCAGGAATCGTGGCCTCTGTTATTTGGGGCTTTTTCCTTTCTCAGCCTGCCCTACTGTGGGCAGTGGCATCTGTGCACTCCTGGGCAGGAGGGAGGTGGAAGGGCCACTCTCCTTCCCCAGGCATCAGCAGAGGCACCTCGGTGGTGGAATCAGCATCCTGGAGCTGTGAGAAAGAGAAAGGAGAGTGTCAGGAGGCAGAAAGGAAAACAGAAATTTGTTGGTTGGTTGGTTTTTTTGCTGCCTGTGCAGAGGGCAGCAGAGCTGTGGCTTTGCACAGGGGTTACACAGGCTGCCTGACCTTGAGCAGAGCCCCCCAAACATGAGCAGACCCCCAGTCTGGGCTGCCGTGCTTTAACCAGCACACGGGGGCAGGAGCCAGAACTCCTTCCTGCAGAATGATGGGATTGGTTTGCCATACCCCTTGTCAGCAACTCTCTTCTCAGCTCTCTCACCCTGCAGTAATTTTTTCTGCCTGTGGAATGATTACTGGGGGAAGGAAATGAGCTGCATTTTGAATGCCTCCTGTGTCCAGGTTTGGTGTCTTCAGCTGCAGAGTAAAAGGGATGCCTGTCAGCCCAGGGGGGGTATCTGGTGGAGTTAGCAGTGGCTCAGGGCTGACAGGAGGCAGCCCTGGAAGGTGCTGGTGCACTCTGCCAGGCCTGATTTGTGCCCTGGTACCTCAGTCTGCTTGCAGAGGGGCACAGCTGCCTTACTGTTTGTGATTCCTTGCCTCTGCCTTCCCTCTGCATCCACTCTCCTTCCTGGCAAGCCAAATGCATTGGATGCACAGTGGCCCCAGCTTGTTGGCTTTTGAAGCCTCTAAAAACTCAGGCTGTTTCGGAGACAGAGCAGGAGATTGCTGAGCACCATGGTGTTGCCATCTTGTTTTCTCTGAGATGTCCCTGCATCTCACCTGTGTGACAGTGAACTCTGCTGCTGGCCCGGTGCTTTAGGAAATCCAGTTTAGCCCCAGAGATGCCGACAGCAGCACGTTGATAAAATGCTGTAGAGCTTTTCCTTCCTTCACCAGCAGACCCCGAGTCGGGACCTGTTTGTTGGCTGCGGGGTTCCTGTGTGGGATATGGTGGCTGTGCCTGCTGTGGTTTGTCCTCCCTTCCCTTGGCCAGGGTGAGCAGGCTGTTAGCATGCACAGCCATGCCTTGCCTGCCTCTCAGCAGTGCCCTTTGCCCAGACCACTGCAGCCACAGGATTCACTGTTTGGTGCCCGTGTCCCCAAGGGCCCCATGTCCCCAAAGCACCCCCGAGCCTGGCAGTGCACAGTGCTGTGTTGTGCCCTCGGCCCTCTGCAAGCCCCTAGAGTTTGCCCAGCTGCCAGGGATTCCAGCTGATGTGCACACACGTCTCTGGATCCCCACTGCATCCCTGCCCTGGTTCTGACCAGTGACCAGGGAGAGGTGCTGTGCTTGGGCCTCTGCGTGGCTGGAATAACACCTGGAAGTGGTGCCACGGAAGACTGCACTGGGGTGCACAGGGTTCCTCAGCAGGTGTGCCCCTGAAATGGTTCGTCCAAGGGGGATGAAAGGCCTTTTTAAGGCTGTTTGCTGATTATTCACGGCAGGGAGGTGTAACAGTTATGCAAAGGTTACGCCACCAAGGGAAACGTGGTATTTAGCTGTGTGATTGCCACTGAAATCCATTGCCCTTCTGACTAAACCTCCCGAAAGCTCTTTGAAAGTGTCTGGTGTGTGTTCCCTGAGTGTGACACAGCAGTGTATAGGTCAGCAGAGGAAATTAGCCTGGATCATCGTGTGGCTGAGGGAAGCCTCCTCCTGACGGGATGAATCACCAGGAGCAGCTCACAGCCTGGCTGGCTCGATGCAACTGGGTCTGGAGTGTCCCCTCCGTGTCCCTGCTCACATCCCTGGCCGGTTTGTCCCCCTCACTGGGCTGCCTGGCTGTTTCTGCTCCCTGATCCTTTGCCAGGCCTCTGGCTCAGCATCCTCAGTGGTACAGTGCTTTTCTGTAGCTTGATGAAAATGCAAGGAGATGCTTGCCGTCCTCCCTGGCTTTGCTTTAAACATGTTTTGTCTCCTTGCAGCCAGTAAAACTACCAAGCCACGTGTTGTGCAAGTGGATTTTGCCTATGTTAATGCTTTCAGGGGCTTTGGGCACTGCAGCATGTATGTGCATTGTTAGGAATTGGAGTTGGACTGCGGATTTACAATATGGAATGCCTGAAGTTTTAGCATTTGCATTTTCCCTGTGGCTCAGGAAGGTCCCAGTCCCAGCTGAGGAGCAAGTTCCCAGAGCGGATTGTAGGAATCAGGTCTGTCCTCCCCCAGGTGTCTGTGCAGCAGGCAGCAAGGGATGGCCCCGGTTTTAATGAAGTGCCCTCGTAATTGTGTGTTGGGATGGGATGGGATTGATGGGTTTCAGGTAAGTCAGGGCACAGGCAGCAGCATACAGTAAATATTTGGGCCCAGCAGCTGGAGGTGGTCGATTCCCCTGTGTGAGAACCTGTCCTAGACCCAGTGGGGTGTAGGTGGGTCCCTCATCCCAGGGGTGCATCCACAGTGCTGCCAGAGTAGGAAGGATGTGAGCTCACAGCCCTAGTCTGTACATGTGTGCTTCTTCCAGAATCTGTGGAATTTGCTCCTTGAGAAGCAACATGCAATGGGAGACTCTTGTGGATGATGTGACCCTTCTCCAGCTGCAGGCAGGGGCTGTACAAAATGTGTATCATGTCTGGCTTCCTCAGGGATCAGCCCTTCACACAAAGAGACTTTCCTTGAGGATAGGTATTCTGCCTTCTTGTTTTTCCATCTTGGAAGGTAGGGCAGCAGAAGGGGGGACAGGGCGATGAGGTGGGTGATATTTGATGTAAAAGTGGAAGGTATTAAATAAGGCACTGATGAGAGAACATCTCTGGAGTGCTCTTTCTCTGTCTCCAGCTGTAGCTGTAACACCAGCAATGCCAGCACCACCCTGACAAGCCGACCTTTTGATGACACAGGGTTTTGCTGCAGGAAACAGAGCTAGGAGAGGTTGCAAGAGGAGAAATAGTTTAAAACCTCCCACAGATGCCTGTGTCACAGTCCCCTTCCTTCCAGTCCTATTGGCCTGTCCATCCTCAGCTTCCTGCTGGCTGGTGGCTCCTATGAAGCCAGGACCACAACCTTCCTCCTCCTCTGGCAAGTCTGAAGCTCTGGGGGAGCCTACCAGAGTGCAGTTCTGGGGGGCTGAGCAAAGGAGAAGCTGGGGGCATTTCATCTAAATGCCTCCCATTTGTTGCCCCTTAAATGTAGGCTCTTCCTGAGTAATGAAGTTGTAAGTGTATCCTCTGGAACTGATTGAAAGCCTAGTTCGCTGGTGTAAAGTATAATCCCGCTTTAAAGCCTCTCTCATTTGAAAAGATAATCTTATTTTAAGACTCTTGATTATTACCAAGGCAATGATTCCATTTAGGGTGAAAGGGGAGGAAAAAGAATATAATTGGGATAAAAAAGAAAATGAAAAAAGACCCTAGTAGTACCTTCATAAAACAGATGGTCCTTTCTCCAGCCACACGTAAAACCAGAGTCTTGCCTGTGTGGGGATTTAGATGTAATTACAGCTGCCCTTGGAGCTCCCTCTGATTGTTTGGAAGAACAAATTCTTGGGGATCCACTGAAATCAAACCACCCCTTTTTGGTGTCAAGCTTTCTCTTGTCGTGTGAGGGAGTTGAGGGGGTTCCTCCTTCCTCTCTGCATCTCCTTTTTCCCAGCAGACAGCAATGAACACTTCTTCCATGTCAGCAGAGAAAGTCTATAAAAGTTTGAATATACAAAAGACACAAAAACCTTAAACCATCACAGAGAGAAACTAGTCTTGCACTTCTTCTGCATTCTGATTGATCCTTGAAGGTCAAGTGATTGTGGTAGGAGGCTGTAGGAGGTGTGAAGAGAGCACCACGGCACCGTCCACCTATGGGACAGACCTTCCCAGCAGCCTCGTGTGGTCAGGCTCCACAGAGCTGGCCTCATCCACACCCTCATTTGGGAACTAACAAGCATGAGGCATCCAGATGGCAGCAATGATGTGTGTGTTGTAGCAAAGCTAATGCTAACACCCAGTGATAATGCAGTGTTCCTTGGGTATTGGTAGCGATGTTCCCTTCTAAAATGGTAATAAAGGGCACATTTGCTTATTAGTAATGAATGTCAAGCCATTCACCATCGTGAAAATATCCTATTTCCACGACTTTGATAAATAGCTGCTGAAGCTCATGTATTTTTAACAGTAGTCCTATATTTAGGGGCTTTCAGTTTCTGGGTGAGATGAAAGGCTCTTCGGAGATGGAGTTCTGGGAGCGCCTTGTCTTCTGCAACCAGTGGTACCTATTTAAAGTCAGTGTTGTCTTTCTGATGTATGAATAGTGTGTTGACATTGATTGATGGGATTTTTATGCTGGAGATTGGGCTCTAAGCCTGCCTGTCACCATAAAGCAGAATGCATAGCTGCAGAGGGACCTGCCGTGTACTTTGCTTTGCTTCATCTGCATGTGCTGGGTGTTCACTTTTCCCCACCGTCGCAGAATAAACTGAACCGTGTCTTCTGCTGTGCAGGAACCAGCCAGGAGGAAAACAGGAAAGCAAAACTGCAACCTGTCAGTGGGACCCCAGAGGAAAGGGCAGGATCCAGCTCTGCCGTGTGATACAGGACAGAGCAAAGCCTGGGCATGGGTTTCTAAAAGACCTGGAACCTGATGGTGCTCGCTCTCTGGCTCAGTCCCCTGAGCAGCAGTGAGCTCCTCCATCAGGGACACTCTTCTGGACAACATGAAAGCAAGAAGGAAGAATGGCACTGTGTAGATAATTACAAAGGAGACAAAAATCTCTTGAGCTTCCTGTGCAATTCAGAAGCTGAGACGTGGGGAACAGAAAGTGTGCATTCTGTCAGGGCTGTGGTGGAGAGCCAGATCCCCCAGTTTCACTGACCTCAGCCTTCGGAGGGCACTGATTCCAAAGGGTGTTGTGCCAGCCTTGCTGCTGGAATCACTTTGCAGCAGGTGGAAGTCAGTTAGAGATCCTTAGTCAGTGCTAATTGCTGGAAAGCCGTGGTGGTTCCTATCCATGGAGGATCTTGCTTGCTGCACCCTCTCCCTTCCACAGCCACCCCCAGTTCCCAGCTGACTCTTCTCAGCAGAATGGTGTGCAGTTGTCCTGACTCTTTTTAGAAATAATGTGATCCATCCAGTTTCTTGGGACAGCACGTGTCGCAGTCTTCTCTGAGATGGTCGTTGCCAAGTGCATGATGAATGCATGTAACACTGAGAAAACTGGTGAAATCTCAGCCTGGAGTAAGGGAATTGCTGGTGGCAGGCTAATTAGTAGGCTGAGAAACCTCCCAGGTGAGCCTGGGTGTGATGAACTTCACAGTGCAGTGGCTGAAAGATCGGATTAAATAATGCCTAGACCATTGGCAGAGAACTCTGGGGACCTGTCAGGTGTGCAGGTGGAGTGAGCTGAGGGTCTGAGGTGCACCTGGGGGAGCAGAGTGCCGTTCAGAAATCCCAATGAACTGAAAAAAGGGGCTCAAGAAGATGTGACGATGCTCAAAGGGCACAAGGAAGTGCCCTGTGCTGTGGGTTTCAGCCAGGCAGGGAGCTGACTGCAGCTCTCTTTCAGAAGAGCTGGGCTGGTGGCTGATGACAAGCCAAGCTCATGCCAGAGATGTTGGGATGCCTTGGAAAGGGCTGGCTATCATCCTGAGAAGCTATGCTGCTTTGTCACCTGAAAATCCCTCCCATGCTAGTGTTTATACCCCCAACAATCCCCTTCTAATGTGCTTTCATTGCTCTCTCAAAGTAAAGGATTGCTCTAATTTCCCTTTTATACATGCTTTAGGTAGGTGTAGCATTTTGCAATCTTGGAATGGAAATTTTCCGTGCCACTTTTATATGCAAAGGGCAAAATGATGGATGTCTGAAGTATGGAACTCTCTCTGATTTGCTAAATATAATTTACATAAGATATAAGTGCCTGAGCACTTTAAGCACCTTGTGTTGGGATGGAAACGGGAAAGGATGTCTTTTCTTCTGTTGTGGCTGAGAGGGGAAGGGACCAGATCCTCTGTGTGTCATGTAAGCTTGAATGGAAAATCCTGACACGCTTTGGGGTCCTGTCCTGTGCTCCCCAGGGTGTCAGGGCAGGGGCTCCCTGTCATGGCAGGGCTGCCCTGCCTTGCCAACCCACTCCTGGCCTCTAGAGGAGGCAGGCCATGTGTCCTCATTATCCAGGATTAATCTCCAAGTAATGGTAAACACTGATTATATCAAAGTAAGAAAATAGTTAATGGGATGCCTAATGTAAAATAACCGGGAGATTGTAATAGCTTTAAGCATTTATACATTCGAGGGGGAGCTTAAAGCGTATTAGAGCTGCTCTGCAGATGAGCCTGGGCAGTTGAAATGTTGGAATTCATTTGCAGGCAGTAAATCCTTGCCCTGATGGCATCTGGGAGGCAGAGCCCATGGCAGCCTCCAGGGTGGCCTGCAGCAGAGCCTGCTCAGGCAGGAGGGCAGTGCTGGGCTGGGGGCTGGACTCGGTGACCTTGGAGGGCTTTTCCAGCCTAATAAAGGACTGTGACTCTAGGGTTTCTGTCCCCATTACACCCTCCTGTGGCCCGAGGTGCTGTCCCTGTGCCACATTCCAGCTGCTTGCCCTGCTGCTTGCTGGGCAGGGCTGGCTTTGGCTGGCCCATGTGGAAGCTGCCCTCTATTCCTGGGCCGCATGTTTAAGCCACGACTTTTAATGTGTTTTTGGCAAAATCCAATGGTTTGATTCTTCGCAGGAGGTTTTTGTTTTCGTGTGCTTCAATCCAGGTTCCCAGTCCCCTCTATAATGGGGCTAAGACTGAAACAGACAGGGGAATTTGCTCCCTTCCTTTGAGCTCAGGGCATCCCTGCATCCAGTACTTGGGATGCTGAGGGATTAAAAAGTCCCTCCCTTTTCTCCCCAAGAAAAGAAGAGAGGTGACGGCAGCATCTCTTCCTTTCCAGGTGGCTTTATAAAACTGCTTCTTGTAAAGTTGCCTTTTTTGGTTAGTCTGCCCATGGATATGAACACAGTATAAATATTTGTTCCCCAAAATAAAGCTAATGAAAGAGGGACTGTATTCTGTTCCAAATCAAAAGAAGTCCGGGAACTCCAGAATAGCTGTAATTAAGCCAGTAAGTTATTAGGAATTTCTGGCAGTTCATGTGAGGACAGGAGCCAGCCAGGGATTTGTTCTTTTCTTGCTGTGGTTTTGCTAAGAACCTTCCTTGTGCCAGCTATTTCTGACCAGAGTGTGTGGCTGATAATGGATCACTTTGCAGAAGCAGTGCATTTGTCAAAGGAAACATCTTGATCCGACACCAGCTGTGCTTAGGTCTGTAAAAGTTGTAACACTGGCAGTTCTGCTGATCCCTCCCTGTGCTTCCTTCCACAGGGAGCAATTGCTGCTCAGGATAGGGGACGGGGGCACCGAGCAGGACAAAATCTGCCACAGAATCCCAGAAAGGTTTGGGTAGAAGGGACCTTAGAGCCCATCCAGTGCCACCCCCTGCCATGGACAGGACTGCTTGCACTATCCCAGGGTCCATTTAACCTGGCCTTGGACACCTGCAGGGATCCAGGGGCAGCCACAGCTTCTCCGGACAGCCTGTGCCAGGGCCCGGCCACCCTCACAGGGAAGAATTTCTTCCTGGTATCCAATCTACCCCTGCTCTCTGTCAGTTTAAGCATGCATATATATATTTAAGCAGCTTAACTATAGCATGGTCAAGTGAAACACGGGAGTATAAAAGCTCAGAGAACTTGGGAAACAATTCCCAGATTCTTGCTGTGACAGAAATTAGTTCTTGTACTGAACAAAAGGAAGTATAACCTTCTCTTTAAAGGTCACTTGCTGCTGTTATTTGACTTAAACTCTCTCTGAACCATATGCTGTTGCATATTATTTATTGTTTCTGATTTCTCCCCCATTTATGTTGAGATATATTTGCTTGTTGTCCTTGGATCTCGATGCGCCTCTGGCCTTGCCAGCGACTCATTTGCACTGAAGCCAAGGCAGGACCTTTTTGACTTCAGAAGGGCTCTGCTTATGTTTAGGGGCTTGTTCCTTCAAGACTTTACTTCCTACAGTGGGGGAAAGCCTCAGGAGAGTGTGTGTGCAAGGGCCTCACGGTGGAGCAGGACTTGAGTCTGGCGACACAGAGCCACCCAGCACATAGCCAGGAGAGTCCAGAGAAAAGGGGCACCACAAGTACGGGGTGTGCAGGGCTGGGCAGTTTTGCAATTGCAACGGCATCGTGCAATTTCTGCACGGATCTGAACATCTGAAATTCTGGAGAATTGGCAGTCGGATGTGCATGGAGTGACAAGGGGCTCAGCTCCCGGGGACGCCCACAGAACCACGTGTGTTTTTACACCCGGATAAAACACCCCTGCAGCCTGAACCCATAAGCCTGGCCAGGGCTGCCCTTCCTGGAACTGGTGCTGCAAGGCAGGAGTGGGGTTTCCCGGGAGCTGCAGTGCTGGCTGTGCTCAGGCTGTGAGTTCTCTCCAGTGCTTCCTCCAGAGTAGCAGTGAGTAATGTTTGTTCTCACTTCCCATGCAAATGGGCTGCCAGTTCTGAATTCCCCCTGGTGCACAGGGTTCACCATCTCCTATTCCCGCTCCTCCATCTCCCCGCTCCTTTCTCTCCTCAAGCCCATGCATAACTTACTCAACAGGAGCACAAACCTCTCCCGTTTTATTCACATCATGCCTGCTCTGTCTGGCTCATTCCCACCTGCAAACAGGTACCTGGCCAGGCTCCTGTGGTGCTCCCACTGCTCTCTCTCTTGGCTGCCACCTCTGTTGGGTGACTGCTGTCTGTCCCCGTGGGGCTGCTCCCAGGGGCCAGGCACAGAGTCTGGAAAAGCCACTGAGAGGTGTGGGATGGTGCCTCTGCATGTGTTGCATGATTTCTTGTGGGGTCTGTGCCCCCACGATGCTTTTCAGCTGCTGGCTTTTGCAGCAGTTAAGTGGAGACAGGAGTGAAACATTAGCAAAATGTTTCATTATTGATGTGTCACTATAGTTTGGCTCTCTTCGCATTTTAGATCATGCTACTGCAATGCAAAATCCATTTTCACTTGGCAGACAGTAAAACATTAATATATATCTATAAAAGTACTCACCCTCCCTTCAGAGAGAATTTGACTGATCTCATTGATTTTAAAGGCAGCTAAAGATGTTCACAGTCCCTTGCCTGTGCCGTGGGATTTAGCATCACTCGCAGGTTCACCCTGGCAGGTCCCTGCTCCCTGTCAGGGACAGACAACAGGGATGCAGAGCTGGTGCTGTCCTGGGCTGCTGCTGGAGGTCACAGAATTGGGTGAAACACTCTGCAGGCAGGTGCTGAATGCGAGTGTTGTGTACCCTGAACCCAGCAGCAATCTAGAGCCTGAGTTTAAAAAAAATGATTCTGAGTGTAAGGGGAGAAAGGTAACTAATTGCTTTAAAGTTTATTTTTGCTTCCCTGTGTAAAAAGCTGTCAGCATGGATGCAAAAAACGTTGTCTGGGTTCACCAAGGTGTACTCCACTAACACCTGTCCCTCACAGGTGACAACATCAGAATTCGCAGAGAAAGAATTGTGGGGACAGCATGAGAACATGAACCAAGGCTATAAATTCATGAGTTTTCTGTGCTGGTAACTCATTGGCCAGGCTGAACATCTCTCATCTGCTGAAGCAGTGGGAGATTTCCCAAGGGTTTTCTTGCCCCCAGAGTAGATGCAGTGGCTAGCAATATAAAGAATTCTTTAAAAAATAAGTGGATGTTGCAGCTTTTAGAACTATTGATCCAGTACACCACTGGGTTTTTTCAAAAGTATCATTCTGGAGATGGGGAACACTAAATATGAGAGGAGAAGGAGTAGCTGAGAAGATTGGGTATTAGGAAGAAATTTTTCCCTGTGAGGGTGCCTGGGGAAGCTGTGGCTGGCCCTGGATCCCTGCAGGTGTCCAAGGCCATGTTAAATGGAGCTTGGAGCAGCCTGGGATAGTGCAAGGTGTCCTGTCCTCCTGACTGGGGAGGTGCTGAGCTCTGTGAAGATCCTGCCCTTCTGCTGCTCCAGGCTGATACCTGCCCAGTCTGCAGGACCAGAGCGGATTATTAGGCAGAGGTCTTCTGTTCTTTGAGTTTAGGTTCATTGGCAAGGTGGTTGGGTTTTTTTCTGTGCAATCAAAACAAACTTGGCAAAATCTGCACCTATTTTCTGTACAAAGGCTTCGGGCTCTTTTAGCAAAATAAGGAACTGTCTGAGCTTTAATAACTCGCTAAATGGGGCAGCTGTTGGGAGTGGTGTTCCAGCAAGCACCCTTTATTCCTTCTTAGAAAGGAGCTCCTGTGTTTTGCAAAGCTCTCCTCTTATCTGTACTCGTCTGCACCTGATGCAGCTAATAAAAATGCGGCAGATTTCAGATTTGCATACATTAATTTATAATTGCATGCTTCCAAGTGTAAGCCACCGAAAGCGTTCGTGTTTGGCCGAGGTGGTGGAGGATGTGCTGATGGACATCTTGGATTTTCTCTGGAAAGGAGGGGCATTTCCTGCCCGTGTGGGGTGGGGACCTGAACCTGAGAGAGCACTGGGATTTCTGCTGTGTGCGGGAAGTGGTTCCCAGCCACTGACACTAGAGACAGCTTATGCTATTTTTGTACTGGTTTTTCCCTCTTTACCTTTACCTTAGGTGCACTTCGGGCTCCTTGAACCTCCCAGAGACTCTTGATAAAAGGATTGGATTTTTATTATTTGTCTGTAATGAGTGTAAAATCTCGGAGGCAGCTGCAGGAGGAGGGGGAAGCTCACACACTTCTATTAACAAACCCTTTTGCATATTGCTGCAGGCAGACCTCCCCTGTTTCCTTCACCTGTGGAACGGGGAATGGTCAGGAACCTTTCTCAAAGCTGTGGTGGAAACATTGGGTTTTCACATAAGGATGAATCCTTTCCGCCTGATTTACCTTCACTGTCTCTTAGCTTCCTTAGTGTTTTGTGTTGCTTGCTGGGGGTTTTTCTCACTCCTGTCCTTACGCTGGTACCTCCCTGACTACTTCCTTAGGCTGCACACCTCAGAGTGTTTCTGGGACTTTTTGGCAGCTCTAGCGCAGCTCACGTGCTGGGTTGGAAGGGGAAGGCAGCCTGGCAGGACTAGTTCTGCCTCGGAAGGAAATTGCCACAGCTCCTATAGGTAGTCACAGCTCCTGGAAATAGTCACAGCTCCTGGTGGGTGAGTCCTGACTGGTGATAAAAAGTCACAGGCATAACTGGTTCTCATAAAGGAGAAGGGTATTGCTGTGTTCCTTCATGATGGATATTTTAAAGATGCTGTCTGTACTGCTCCAGTAGCTCCTGCTAGTTTGTTAAGACTCGTTATAGAATTCACCAATCCATAGGAATACAGTTAACAGTAATAACCTGAGCCTTTGGGCAAAAGACTGTATGTAAAAAAGAGTGTTTTCCTCCTCAGGTGCAGTGCCTGGGTAGAGCTGTTGCTTGCATGAAGAATAAAATTAAAATGCAGCTGCCTTTTGCTCAGTTATTGCTTCAGAGGCAGCAAAACCGGGAGAGTAAGCTGGATTATTTTTCCATTTAATCTTCTGTGCAACTGCTAATTAAGTTCCTATTGCTGGAGCTTTATTAATGCTAAAGATGTGAAAGGCAGGAAGAACCTGCTAAAGATGTGAAAGCCTGTTTGATTTTTTTTCCAGCTGATGGCTGAATGTGAAGAACTGACCATTAGCAGAAAGCTGTTGTTTCAAGATCTGGAATTACTGAGAAGCACTTGAATGCTAGAGCATCGTCTTCACACTGGCTGTTTGGTTTATAACCCGAAGACATTCCTGCAGCATAATTGGCAGGCTGTCCTTAAGAGCTTTATAATCCAATTAGCACCCAGAGCAGTAATAAAACATTTGAGCAAACGGAGGGAATTTGTCTTTCAGTGACTTGTGACAGTGCATTTGCAGCAAAGGCTGTGAAGTGCACGGCATGCTCCTCTCGATGGTTCTGTGGATTGCTGGGCAGTGGGAAGAGCTGCCAACCCCTCCAGGAGATGTTGCACCTGCTCTGCACAGCTCTGACTGCTTCCCTTGAGGAAGGAGCTGGACTGTGCTCTACTGGGGTGTCTATGGGTCACAGGGTGGTGCTGGCCACAGAAGGAAATGGCACAGCAAACATTTGGGGAAGGGTGGACAAGGTAAGCCGAGCCCACAGGGAGGTGAGGCAGAGCCACTGGCAGGGCTGGGTTGGGCAGCCTCTCGCTATGTCACTGAACAGCCCCTGGGGTGGGTGTGAAGAGCTGATTAAACATCTGAGCTTTCTTTCCCCCCCTCCCCACTTTTTGCAGCTCTCCATGAATTCCCCAATGACATCTTCACGAACGAGGACAGGAGACATGGAGCTGTGGTCCTGCACGTCCTCTGTGTAAGTGTTGTGACTTTGCCTTTCTTCTCCTGCTGCCATGGACAGGGCCTGGTGTACTCCAGAGTTCTGATTGAAGTTATCTTCTCTCTGGTGCATTTTCATCTCCTGGATGGACTGTGAAGTCAGGGATGTGATAGTTTTTTGTTCCTGGGATCCTCTGATGAAAAGGAGTCAGTAATGGAAGGATGGTTTAAATTAGCTTCCTGTTTTCATTTCTTCTGTAGGCACTGTTAGCATGTCAGGCTATAGGAAAGAGAAAGTCATCTCTGAAAATGGGACAGTTTGGCATCTCTAAGATGAAAACTAAGTGTCAGAGAGCTAAAAGATACAAGAGTTCTGCAAGGACTAACTCTGGAACACTCTGAAATGTATGGGATAGTATTATTTACCTAGAAATATCCGTGGGATTACATGGATTGGAAAGTTTGCTTTATCAGCTCTATGGGTTACATTAGAGGCATTCTTAAGCAGCCAAAAAAACACCTGGTCCTGATGAATGTTTACAAGCTTTTAATAATTTTTAGTCAGCTTAAATGAGCAGTCATCATTAGCTATGAGAAGCTAATGGTGTGATTCATGATTTCTTTTCGAGTATAAATTTGGATTGTGTATTTTAATGTGAGCCCTGTGTGTCAGGGTTTTATTTTGTCTAAATAGCTGCAAAAATTTGTTGAGTAATGTTGCTATTGACTGTGCCTGGCAAGTTCAAGAATCCCAAGTTTCTATGGGAACATTGAGCTTTGGGATGTTTTGGAAACGGAGCACTGGACCCGAGCTGGATTTCATATCACTGACAGGAATACTCCTAAAAATTCGTATATGAATTCGGTTCTGAATGTGCTTTTCATGTATCAAAATGGAGTCTGGAGGACTGAACTGTCTACTTCAGAATAAAAAGAAAAATCTGTTTTTAATGAGAAGTAGAAAACATTCACTGTCCCAGCAGAAATGTACTCAGTTTCTTCCCTGCTAGCAAACAGCAAGGCAGCTCCCTCCATCCATCGATGCTCCATCGTTCTCCGTAGCAGTTTTGTGGACTTTGGAAAATTTACTGACCACCCTTTGCCTTGTGGTCCCTGAGGTGCAGGACCTGGCTGGATTCAGCCTCTCTAGCACTGGGATGGCTGGAGAACAACCTCTGGTCCAAGGAAAAAATGATAGAGAAAACAGAAAACCTGCTTCTAGTCTGGCTTGGAAGGGGTGGTCTTTGTACTGGGGTAATGAACCTCTAGTTCTGTTTTTTACCTCCCAGAAACACAGTTACCAAACGTGTGATGAAATCAAAGCAGAAGCAGAAATGCACTTTTTTGGGGAAAAGAGGATACAGACACAGTTTCATTGTCTCCACTGAGGTTTCTTGGTGGGTTTGAAGAAATTGGAGTGTAAAAGGGACTGTAATGGTAGGGAGAACAATGGAGTGATGATTAGAGGTCATCATCATCCTTCTGATGTTAGGACCTTTCATTAAACAGTTTCTATTCATTTCAGTAAAAATGTTGTTCTCTCCCCTCGTCCCCTTTGCCCGTTCTTTAATGTTTATTTCTGAAAGACATCAATGCAAAGCAGGTTTACCAGAAGCCAGAGGAAACGGGACAAAAGCTATCCCTGGGACCTCAGGGGACTGCAGGAGGCTTCCCAGTGCATCTTCTCCTTATTGTCTAACAAAAAGGGAAAAAAAGACCCCGGCAAATCTTCACAGTGGGTCTGTGTGAAGTACTGAACATGATCTGATGCTTCACAAAGATGAAAGTTAATCCCTAAACACTTGAAAAATCTAGGAAAAACTGGGCAGGTCAGCAAAAGTTTTAGGTCTGAACTAAAAATACTTTGGTTTGAAGGAAAAGTGGGCCACTGAGGGCATATTACAGGTTGGAGTCATTGTGTTTAATTTCTCCTGGATGTGTTTTCAGAGCTCAGCAGCTGCCTGCTTCACTGCCATTCATTATTTCTATGTCCCCTCTGAGAAGAGACTGAGCTGCTACAGACAGTAACTCCCTACTAAGTCACTGGTTTGAGATGTTCAGTTTGGAGGGACCAAGGTCTGGATTTTAAGTCTGGTGCTGTTCCTGCAGCCTGGGAACTCCCCAGCACCTAAGGGCTTCTTTTTGCAATCTTAACATTGTTGTTTGTAGACTGGGTTGGATTGGATAGAACCTTAAACGATATCCAGTTCCAACTCCCCTGCCCTGGGCTGGGACACCTTCCACTATCCCAAGCTGCTCCAAGCCCTGTCCAACCTGGCCTTGGACACTTGCAGGGATCCAGGGGCAGCCACAGCTTCTCTGGGAAGCCCTGTCCCTCACAGGGAAGAATTTCTTCCTAATACCCAATCTACCCTGCCCTCTGGCAGCGTGAGGCCATTCCCCCTTGTCCTGTCACTCCGGGCCCTTGTTGAAGTCCCTCTCCAGCTCTCTGGCAGTCCCTTTGGGTACTGGAAGGCCATGTAGGTGCTCTCTTAGCCTTTTCCTGGCTTTTACTTTGTTCCAGCTGATGTTCCCATATGGATCTTCAGCCCTGCCATACTCAGGGGCACTTGCACCAGTTACCCCCTTGAGATGGAAGGGGAAGTGGCTTTGCTGAGAAATTCCCAAGGTTTTGGCTGGCAGCTGAGAACGGGGGATTTGGGTCTCTGCGTTATCCCGGCGTTTTTGACAGCACAGTGTTGCTTCCCCTTTTCCCAGCTTCCCCCAGCAGATCTGGAGTGCAGTGCCAGGCTGTGTTGGGTTGCCAGTGTGAGGAAACTCACACTGAGCCTGTCCCTGGGCTGAGCTGGGCCCTCCACGCTGAGCAGGAGCAGTGTCTGTGCTCAGCCATCCCTCCTGCTCCTGGCTCTGGGCTGCTTCCCGTAGCCATGGGAACAGGGGCTCTGACAGGCACCTGCGAGGCGCTTGGAAATGTAGGTCGCCCTGGACGGGTCCTGGCTCTGTCTATTTCTGCATCGGGTCAATACCCAGACACATCTCATTTCTGCAGCACAGGGGAGTCTCCTGAGGGGGGTGTTTTCCCCGGGGCCCTGGCCATCCGTGCTGGTGCTGTGTGAGCACTGCTGGGCACATCATGGTACACGGGGCTGCTGGCTGAAGTAAACCTGGGCTCTGGCGCTCCCTGCTTTGGTCGGGGGTTTTTAGTTTCCCTCCAACAATGGAGTTTTAGGTGGGTTTGTAATGCAGTCAGAGTTGAGGAAAGCCCTGTGTTTGGTTAACGTGGTTTCGGGGGTGGCCCCTCACCAGTCCTGCCCTCCCCAGGGCAGGGGACTGTGGGGCAGCAGCAGGGACAGTCACTTCGGCCTTTCCCAGCCCCTGGCAGGAAGGCAGGGCTGTAGGGATTGCTGCTCCTACAACATTATGCTCTCTTGTGAAAAGCTTCTTTAGCTCAGTGAAGCGAGTTTTAGTTCGAGTATGAAGAATGTCGGGGGAAGCTCAAAGGACTGCTGGTCAAATATGAAAAATGACCATTTCTGTCCTGTGCAGTGGAACAGGTATTTTTGAGTAAGATACTTAATCACCTTTGATGCAGAGATTACATGTTTGTTTGTTAGAATCATCATTTTAAAATCAGTCCTAATGTAGTACTTAATCTTGCATTTGTAATCCTTTTATGCAGGGCCATTTCATTTTCCTAATTTTTTAATGTCCTTTGGGGGAGGAGGAGTGAGTGAGTGTGTTTTTTAAAGTGCGTTGCCTGGTTTAAAGACTCCCATATCATCACTTGGAGCTGAACACAACCGAGTGATGCTGGGACTGAGCCTTGTTTTGTGTGTTGAGTCCTCCATGTTACGCTCTGCTGCCATTGCACAGGCCATGATCCATGTCTCCCAGCTACCTCTGTAATTCCCAGGGACAGTTTCAGGTGGAACAGGCTTCAATCCATGCTGCCCTGCTCCTCTCCAGAGCTGCTGCCCCCATGGTGCCTGCGAGGACAGGGAAGGGGTTTGCTGAAGGGAAAATCCGTGGGGCTCCTTGGTGGAATCTCAGAATGACTTAGATAGATGGAAGATGGTACCACCTCATCATGCTGAGTGTCTCAGCCGTGCTGTTGGCATTCTCCTCACGGGACATGCCTTGCAGACTGGCCTCCCTAAAGCTGCTGCCTCCTTCCCTCCCTCTTGCATAAAAAAGCCCCCACTGGTCCCTGGACTCTTTCAGAGTCTGGCTTGGCATTAAATTGAATGTTTTGGTTGTGTTCCTGCTGGCCCAAACTCAAAACATTGCTTTGTTTTGTTTGTTTAAAAAGCAAACAAACAAATAAAGCCCCACCAAAAAGCCCGAGGAACTTCCAAGGAAGTTACAGTTACTGTCCTCATGTGTTCACTGACTGTGGGTAGCTTCCCATGATTTAGCTTGTGAACAAGGCTGGGGTTTAGCCAGATGGACACTCCTTAGATTCGGACACTTTACACTTTATTGCACTCAAGCCACTTGGGCAAACTTAGGGAAGACTCATGGCCAAAACCAGATTTGTGACAGCGGCGAGGTCATTAAAGTAAATGCTGGAGTGTACCAGTCACACGGGCTCAGCCTGGTCAGTGCTGTCAGCCTGGTGTTAGTGGTCATCCCGAGGAGTGCAGCAGGTTTGGCTCTGTGCTTCCCTGCTCCTGCAGCAGAGTGCCAGTCCCCACTCCTCCTGGGGGAATGAGCAAGAGCCTGGTTGGGGGCACTTCGTTCACATTTGATTTTCTGTTCCTTACTCATTTTGGTCCCCTTTTTGCCTTTTGTCTTGTACCTGACCTTACTTATGAGAAAGCATGGGTGGACAAAAGAAAATTCCCTTGTCACCCTTGAAGGTTGTTGCCTGTGCCCTCTAAGACCAAGGACACCATGAGATTCCACTTCATTGGCTGCTTGTGGGTGCTGGGACATGGAGATGCTTTGGCAGTCCTGTGAGCACTGGAAGTGAGACAGATTAGCATTCTTGAGAGGCATTGCTGTGTGTTTGGGCAGGGCAGCGAGGGCATCACCTACTGCAGATTAATATGATTAGCAGATCAAAAATCCAGGCTGAAGTTAGGCACCCATTGTATCTCAATGGAATTTGGCCACAAAGCTCTCTGGAACCCTTTCTGATCCTTGTTCCTAAGATGCACAATGCCTGCGGGCCATTTTCTTCCTTTATCTCTGTTAATGCAGTTGGTATTGTGTCAGCAGCTGGTGCTCCCTTTGCACCATGAGGTTCTTTGCTGCACCCAGCAGAGTTGGAGACCTGGAATTTTGCTCTGCTCTTGTGGTCCTCGGGGCTGTTTTGAAGCATAAGATTTTCAAAAAGCCTAAGTTACACTTACTTGTGTTTCTGACAAGGGACAAAGAAGCACAGAAAACTGTCCAAGTGACATTCTAGCACCTCTTCCTCAGGATTGTGTCAAAATCATTTGTTATGATGAAATTCCCATCTCTAATCCTGAAAAAAAATACACTTGAATTATTTTTTGAGGTCGAAAAGTTTTCAAGGCTGAGATGTACAGTAATTACGGGCTTTTTGCAGCAAAGTTGTAATTCTGGCAAATCTGTGTTCTTGATGGGATTGGGGGGCTTAAACCTGTTCCTGGGAAACCAAAACAAGAACAAAAACCTGGAGGCCATTTTTAATGCTGCTTTCTTTCCTGAAAAAAATACTCTGCTCTCCTCCCATCACCTGAGCTTCTGCAGGACTTCAACAACAAGCAAAGCCAGAGAATCTGTCAGTGATGCACTTGGAACCATGATTCCCTAGGACTAAGACAGTGTTTTTCTACAAATACTAGCCACTTCTCCCAGCTGTAGTTCCTCACTGGAGCTGCACTGCTTGTAGAAGTAACTCTGTGCTGGTACTTGGCAGGTGTCACCGAAAAGGTGGAGCTGTCTTTGAACCTTTCAGGAAGTCTCAGATGTGTCCATGCCAGAAAACCAGAATGGGCTGGGAGGCAGACTCAGCCTGGCTGGGGGGGGGGGGGGGGNCCTGGTACATGGGATGCTTTTCCCCTGGTTTTCCCAATGCCAATAGGCATTCTTCCATCCAGTGGCAACCTTTATGAGGTGGGCAGTGAGCTCCTTCCCTGTGAGAGGGATGGGCCAGGTTGCCCTCCAGGGCTTTGCTGTGTGGATGTGAGCCACACTGTGCTGTTTCCGTCTCGGGGCAGGGATCGGGCCCCAGCACATTCTGTTTAATAGCACAGAAACCCAGATTAAATGCTTCTTGCATGAAATTGCAGAGCTGATTGGCTTGGTGTCCTTTCGAGTCTTGTGTTCCCCCTTGGTTTCTTTTGTTCCTATGTGAAGTTCAGCAAGATTTACCCAGCAAGTGGGACCCAGGTGATGTGGCAGGGCACTTCAGTCACAGAAAACTAGCTCCTCTCCCCTTTTTCAGAACACTGGATTTCAAAAGTGACTCCTCCAGGGTTTAGATTTTTACAGAACACAGTGATAAAAAAAGCCTTGCACTGCACAACGGGGAAAAAAAGGAAGGCAAAAATACTTCAGTGCGGCTTTGCAATGTCCAGAGAATTTAAAAAAAAAAAAAAAGGCAGTCTTTATGGTGAAGATAAAACGTTGGCAGCTTTTGATAGTTTATAAGAACTTCTGGATAAATACTTCATGATCTTTCAATTAACTCCCCGACAGCTCTATGAATTCTTCTTGCGAGAGCACTTTTCCTTTCTTATAAAGTCTGTACCAAATCCAAGCTGAGACGCGTTGGGATGCTGCCGTTCAGTCCTGTGTGAGTCTTCAGACTCAGCCTTTTCTCTTCTCCCTTACAGGCTGTGTACATGTTCTACGCCTTGGCAATCGTCTGCGACGACTTCTTCGTCCCCTCGCTGGAAAAGATCTGCGAAGTAAGTCTCAGAAGGTGTTCCTTCCTCGTGTGCTGCTTTCCCAGCAGTTCTGGAGAGCCTTGGGGTGTGGTGGGTTCTGTATTTGCTGTTGTCCTGCAGTGTTGCCAGTGCTGCTTGTCTTGTTGCTCAGCACGATGTGTGCGTGCGTTGACTCAGCTCCGGGTTCTCCCTTGCAGGACAAGCTCTCCAGGTGCTCCACGTGTTCACACTGTGCTGGTTGCCTCTCGTCTGTGTGTCTTTCCAGATGTCTCTGCAGAAACACCAGGCCCTAGCCTTAGCTGGCACAAATTAAAACCTCTGGTGATTTACCCCAGTAGAAATTGCAGATCTTGTACCTTGCCCTCGAAGTCATGACTGTCATACCTTGTGTTGTGCGGGTGTAAGTTGTAAAGCAGCAGGGACAGCTAGGTCAGCTGTAAAGAAGCTTGTGAACGCTTCCAGCAATTGCAGGGGGCTCAGTTTCTCCTTGGTAAGGTTGGGATGCCTGAATTTTAGAAGACAAGGAGTAGGCTTCAGCCTAAATCAGCTCAGACAGCCACAGAGCAGACACAGACCGTGTGCCCAAAGTTACTGCAAGCCAAATCTGCTGTCAGCTCCAGGCAGTGAAATCTCTGTGTGTGGAAAATATGGGTTGATCTTGGCAGTGAAAAGTCTGTGTCATTTGTAGAAGATGCCTGCCTGTGTGCCTGGGAACAAATGTCACCTGTCAGGGCGTGGGCCGTGCTGGCCCTGGCGAAGGTGTGGAGGTTGGCAGGACAAGTCCCTGCTACTGACAGCTCTAAACTAACCTGATATTTGTAGTTCAGCACCCTGCTGTGTGGGCCTTTTTTGCATCATCAAGGAAGAAAGCCCCCGGAAATCCCACTATTTTTGTGATTAAGTGTAGAGGTGACTAAAGAGTAACGATACAGGGCAGGAGCTTTTGTCCTGCAAAGTTGCTGCACCCTGTGGGGCTGAATCTGGGGAACTCCACTGCAAGGTTCAGGAGAGGGAACATTGGTGTGGACGTGGGGCTGGGAGATGCTGGGGAATGTAAAGAACACACTGAGTTCTTTAACCTCTCCTCTGCCAGGGAAGTGAGCCTCACGGTGAAAATGGGGCTCTAGAAGCTGGCTCAGGTCGCTGTGGGTGAGCAACACCTGAGCTGAGTGAGCAGTGTCCAGGCTTGTATTTTGGGGTGCTGTCAATACGCCCAAGGGCAAACCAGCCAGCCAGAGGGACGAAGGGAGACAGGAGATGGAGGGAGATTGTTATTTCTCCTGGCTGAGCACTCGCTAAATACCACCCATGAGTCTGTTTTGATTGAGCCTCACTCATGGCCTAGAGGCCTGAGCTGGGTCTGTGGAGCACTGGCTTCTATTGCACTTCTTTCAGGGCCTCTGAGTGGCCATGGACAAGCTCCATTGCTTCCCTGCACCTCTGTTTCCTTCACTGCTTGGTAGAAACGTTGATCCTTGACTGTGTTTGCAAATGACAACAGGGAACAATGTGCATGGTGTTAACAGCTTCTAACTTCACTGGTGGTAAACTTCATTGTCACCAGCGAGGGGGTCTTCTATGGTCGTTACCTCTCTGCACATGCAGGATCTGTGTGTCTCTACCTGCCCCAGAAACTGGTTAAACAAGTGCCAGCCTTACGGTGCCATTTGTTCTTCTGACAAATTCTCAGATGTGCTTGGGTTTGTACAGGCTTCTGGGGTCTAAAAAGCAAACACCCTCCCTGTGTGATTTACTGCAGTCTTTGCAAGCCCCTGGTCCCTAGAAGGCAGTTTTTGCTTGGCCAGATCTTTGCTTTTTTGGGTATTTGTTGTCTTTTCAATGGTATGCAAGAATTCCTCATGTGCCTTAGTATTCTGAACCATTTTGTTATCCAGCACCAGCAATAAAATGACGATAGCAGTTTTTTTTCAACTGTGCTTAGCAATTGAACACCATATCTGAAGTACTTGTATTGAGAAGTTACACTCCAGGAGAAAGGTGCTGTGGCATTAGGGATTATCAAAATGGCTCATATAAATGGATCAGACTTCAACTGTTCTATTGGTCCTGCTTGATTCTCTCCCAGAAAGGTCTCTTCTCACCCCATAGGTGATGTTTGGAGACATTCAAATATTTTTATGTATTTTATGCACCAAGAATTCAGGCCTCCTGCCTGAAGGTTTTTTTGGCCTCAAAGATCAACCAGTAGTTATTCTATGTCTGCTCACAGTTTAGATGCTCCAATTCTAAAATAAATATCCTTTTTCTGGCTTAGCTCCATCTAGTTTGGGAAGCAGTTGTTGAGTTGAACCAACAAGCCATTTGTGCTCCCAAATGTGTGTTGACATGAGAATTTGCGCCAGAACACTCGCCACGGTAGACATTCACATTCTGTGTTAGTTCAGATGTACTTGCAACAAAACTCTGATTTTATTTTGTTTTCCAAAGCAATTTCTACTTGCACTTGTCTGGCTGCTCCATTCCTGGTGCGTTACAGAGCATTTACACGATGTCAGTGGCAAACATTTGTTGGCAAATACATTTTTGCCTCCTACACAGGGCACTGTTTTCTACTCTGTTGTATCAGCTTAATCATCATGTGCATTTCAGTGAATTCTCTAGAATTTGTCTTCGAGGGTAGGTACTGTAGCTTTGAATTAAGCCACCCCTCCCCCTGCCCCAGCAAGTCAGCACAGCTGGTTTCCTTGGCTAGTGGCTTTCCTTTCAAGAGGCACCGTGAGTTCCAGAAGCTATTGTAGGATGGCTGTCTCCATACTTTCACAGAGCATCCTGCAGAAGAACCTGGCCTTTGGGGATGTTTCTTCTGGTACTGTGAACTTCTTTCATGATAGCTTTAATCCTGTTTAAAATCTTTTTCCATAAAACTGCGTTTTATCGGGTTCCACAAGCTTTTATAGCACTCCAGCAATGTTGGGGTCTGCTGCTGCAAAGGCATTCCTGGTGAGGGCACATCCTACCCTTTTCCCTTGTCCCCATAACTTATGTACCAAGGGTTGTTACCTATGTATGGGCAGTGGATAGAGTTACCCTCCCTCAGGGGCCGGGAATATCCCTTGTGGAATCTTCAGAAGAGGCTGCTGTGGGGATTTCTGCACTCTTGTCTCTGTGCAAAGGTACTTTGGCAAGGATGAAGCAGAGAGGAGCCCTTCAGTGCTGCAGGGGAAGGTTTCCTGTGTCCTGCCAGGCTTGGGGGGCGAATGCCATGCCTCAAAAGCCAGCTCTGCCAGGGACACTTCCCAGTGCCCTGGGCTGCCTTCCCCATGCCCCTGGCTGCTCCCACAGTGGCAGCTGCTGCCTCAGTGCAGTAACAGTTCGGGGTGGTGGCCATGTGGCAGGAGCTGATTGTTGCTGCTCTTCAGCAGGGGAAGGTGCCTTGTGGCATCTGCTGAGCAGCAACTGGTGCAGATGGAGCAGTGGGAGTGTGGACAACACAGAGGGTGTAATTAACCAAGGAAATCTGTGGAAGCAGCATATGCTGATGGCATTTTTATAGAACAGTGGGTCCTTTCCCTTTCAGAAAGCCCCCCCCTTTTTAGACAGTCCCTGGGTACTGCAGAGGGACAGGTACAGGAGGTAAGTGACGTAGTCCAGGAGAAGGGGGGTAAGGAGAGGGTAAATGTCCAAGGTGTGAGTTGTACCAGGGAAGGTGGCTGGGGGTGAACCAGCCCTGCCCTTTATGGGCTGAAGGGGAAGAGATAAGGTGTGTGTTGCTGGGGTTGTGGAGCAGACAGACCCGTGGGTGAGGAAGCTGCCTTCCTGTTGTCTGGAGTGCTGACCTTTCCCTCCTCTCTAAAGGTATCAGTGGCATAACCTGCCCTCTCTGCCAGGCAATGCTGACTCCAGTAGCCAATGCCTATGGTGCCTTTTCCCCTGTACTTAACCTTTGTTTACACAGAACTTTACAGGTGTCTGCCCTCAGCAGGCAATTTAACGCTGGGAGGGGGGAGTTCCTTCAGCTGCTCAGTGTGGTAATCAGTGACTCTGTGGTTCTCTGCAGCGCTTGCATCTCAGTGAGGATGTGGCTGGGGCAACTTTCATGGCAGCAGGAAGCTCTGCTCCTGAGCTGTTCACATCTGTCATAGGTAAGGAGCCAGCTGCTGCTTCCTAAAACCTGCACCTTTCCCTGGCTGTTTTCAGAGCTGAAGTGGGATGGCTGCGTGCCTGCAAGGTTTGTTACAATCCCTCCTGGGCACACATGGCACTGACTGCGAGGACTCCTCGCTAGGTGAAGTGACTCTGGGAGTGCCATTATCTCACAGCAGGCCCTGGATGTGACCCTGCCTGAACCAGGACCAGTGGGCACTTGACCCATTAGCTGCCCATTAGCCAGGCTGCACCTACAGCCTTATCCTCTCCTGTCCACTTTCCTACCCCACCTGCTACACCAGCTCCAGGGCACAGTGGGAAAAGAAGATTTCCCTTAGCCTCCTGGGATGGCACCCTGACACACTGTTCATGTCCTCAGCAGCAGATTCTCTGCCATCACCTCCCCTCTGGTTAGTCTTCCAACACCACTTTTCCTTGGAAAAGCCAGGGTAGGGAGAAGAGGATTTGAAATGCTTTTTCACAGCAACAGGTTGGTCAGAGCATCACACTTCCACAGCAGCTCTCTGCTTATGGGAAGTGTGATGAAGGGATTCAGCGGACCCTAAGTGTGCAAAACCCGGGGAACTCTTGTGGTGCTCCCGCAGCCGGGAGGGAGGGAGGGAGGGAGGGAGACTGCAGGCAGTGTTACAGAGTGATACTGTACCCAAGCATGAGGGTGAAGTGTTCCTGCAGTCTGACTCCCCCTTGCCTCCATTCGTGAGGGAACATCAGGGCAGCAGCTGGGAGGGCATGGAGGGATCTCCATCCCCTAGCAGAATTAGGTCTCAGCTCAGGTACTTTCTTTAGGAGACCTCTGTCTTTCAGTCACAACTGCCAGATACAGAGCACGAGTTAATTCACAGCAAAGCTGTGTGCTCTGCAGAGAGGTCTGATTACACAAGCAAAGCCTTATCATTTGGGAGCTTAAATTGGACCAAGCTGGGGTTGTCTTTCGGTTAAGGGTAGTGCAGTAGCAGGGTGAAAGTAAAACCAGATTCTTTCAGGCGACTTAGGGAAGCCCTTGTGGTCATCAGGTCATTTTCCTGAAGTGGTGTAACCCACCAGGTGCCCTGTGTCACTTGGTAGCTGAGTGCTTCTGTGTTTCTGAGAAAAGGATAAGGTTGGAAAAAAATACATAAACTGCACTGGACAGATAAATACTATTGGAATCTTAAAAGCAAGTGATGAATTTAAACAGACTGACAGCTAGCAGGAGATAGAGTGTTATTTTTAGGCTGGCTTCCTAAGGAAAGGATTTTGTGCAGCACTGTGATGCATGTGTCTGTCAGTTCATCTCCCTCACCATTAAACTCATTGCCCAATTTTAACCAAATTTGACAGAAGAGCTCTGAAAAAAGCTTGTAACATAGCCCCATAACTCATCCTGAGAGGCATCACTTGGCTTGTGAGTAGCTCTGGCCAGACAGTTCTGAATCATCTCCAGCTTTATGAAGCTTCATCCCTACTGAAGCCTGTTGGGTTGGGGATATGGGAAGGAGCAGAGTACGGGTCAGGGAACATCTTATGGGAGACAGTTTCCTGAGGACTTGTGTCCCACCAGCTACTCCCACAAGCTTGCAGTGTTTTACAGTGTGTGTTGCCATAATGTTGGGTCACAAGAGCAGGAAGTTCATGAGGTACTTGGTTTCCATCACACAGTCCATCCAGGTCCCCTCAGAAAGCAAGTCTCTGCAGTTTGTGCTATTAAGCATGAGAAAAAGTGGCAGAAGTAGTAAGTACTGCCTTTAGGTTCATTAATGGGGTGTGAGGTCTGCGTTTTGGTGTGAAAAAAGCCTGCTCTTTCCCATTTACACAGCTTCTCTTGAACTTGTTTTTCAGGTGTTTTTATCACAAAAGGAGACGTAGGCGTTGGAACCATCGTGGGCTCAGCTGTATTCAACATCCTCTGTATTATTGGCGTGTGTGGGCTTTTTGCAGGACAGGTAAGAGCATTTAATGATTCCTTACAGCTCTTGCTTCACCCTGTGCCTCGGCTGTACTGCGAAATCAGATGCCAGGTTCACAACCTTGCCACAAATTTCTCTGCCTTTGTTGTTTTTATTCTAGGGCCCTGTGCTGTTCCTCCCGCATTTTTGAAATGAAAAACTGAGCAGCAAACGTCAGCTCGGGCATTTTGAGCTGCCCAAGGTGTGTGGGTGGGCAGAGGAATAAATGTTGGTTGTTTGCTCCTAGTGTAGCTGGTGACTGTTCTCCAGCATGTCAAACTGCTCGTGGCAACACAAGCTATTCATCTGAAATTAAAGTAATTAAGCTGTGAGATCTGAGCTGCTGTCTGAATTGCAGATGTGATTGACTGTATAATTAAATACCTGAATCTGCATTTACCTTTGCACTTGCCAACATGCCAGGTATTTTTACAGTCTCATAAATGTTCTTTGATGTGTTACTGTGCAGACTTATTTGAAAAGAGGAGCAGGGTCGTGTTGCCAGCAGAGGGCAATGGAAGAAGAGCTGAGGAGAAGGGGCCTTGGTCAGTCTGGTAAAGCATGCAGAGAGGTGGGGCTTTCCTTGTGATCCAGTTCTGTTTTCATTAGCAGTGAGCTTTTACAGGCTGAAGGTGAACATTTTCAGCGTGAGGAGGCCTCAGGATAAGGTCACAGCAGTACTTTTTAACCACCCACGTGTCCTGATTTGCATGGATTTAGCTGACAGCTACAGATGCTTGATGTGTTGGTGGTTCTGCTGTGACTCCTACTGTGAAAACACAGTTAATTGAGGTAAATTTTTAATGACCAAAGCCTTCCCAGGGCAAGAGGCTCTGTTCCCCAGAGGTGTTCTCCTGTCATCAATAGGACTTCCTTCTCAGGCTACTTTTTTCATGCAAATGAAGGTGATTAACTGTCTAGCATGATGGCAGAGGAGCCAATTCTGATTTTTACTCTTCACTGTTACTGATTGCATGCCTCAAACCTGCTAAAAAATGGCTACAAACCACAGCTTTCAGTGAAAAAGGCCTGCTAGAGCTCGGGGCTTGGCAGAGAATGTCAGTGTTCTTGAGAGGCCTTTTACAGGTGGGAGTTCTTTGTTTCAGAAGGGTACATCACAGCCAGGGTGCTTTTGCAAATGCCTTCAGCCTTCCAGCCGTGGTAGCTTTCAGAGAGTCTCTTTCAAGCCACGAGTTGGGATTTTGACTGCTCTGCCCCATCTTTGTTTCCCTTGAGACTCTGCTGGTGCTTTGTATGTGGTTTTGTCAAGTCACATAACCTCTGTTTGCTGCAGTTTAACCCTCAGAGGATGGGTGAGTACTAGAATGATTGATGTCCCCATGTGGAGTTGTGATTTGAGTGGGCAAATAAGAAATTTCAGTGTTGATAATTCCAGTGTTTTAGATAAAACTCTGGATCAATTTCTGCTTTTCATTGTTTCCCACTCCCAGCCTTTCACCAAAAAGTCATTCCCTTTTAGTGGTGTGATTCATCATTTGTTTTGTATTAGTATGAATAGGAATTTGGGTTTATTATCCACAATGTCTCTACAGAGACACTAACATGGGTGGTAAATTTGCTTGTTGGTGAGATT
Source organism: Chaetops frenatus (assembly GCA_013400775.1). NCBI lineage: Eukaryota > Metazoa > Chordata > Aves > Passeriformes > Picathartidae > Chaetops > Chaetops frenatus. Next base: position 422,133 of record VZTR01015515.1, read on the forward strand.
TCTGTTCTGCTGGGGACCTGAATCTCAGCAGTGAGTTTCCAGGTAAGCCTGGGGGCTGGTTGTTGGTCAAAGCTGCTTGCTGTGCTCCAGGGTTTTTTCTTTGGGCTCAGACCTCTGGATTGAGCAGCTGGAGCCCTCATATTTTCAGATGTATTGCTGTGGGCTGGGAATCCCAGAGGTCAGACCTGCAGGGGCCTTCTGCTGCGTTTCCAGCAGCACTCTTTTAGAAAGCCTTCTTTTGGTTTGGTTGTGGTTTTTTTTTTTTTGGCTGCTTAACAGCTGAATTGTAAAATACTGCCCAGCTCTCTCCAGGATATGCTTTATTTTTAAATTAGGTCCTAGCTTGTATGTGCTGTGTTGGATATATTGTTCTTTGGCCGAAGAAAAGAATGGGTTTGGTTATATGTGTTTAGAAAAAGAAACAAATGCACAGCCCCAAAAAGCTGGTATGCATTTGCTTGAGCAGCAGCCCTAATTGTTTATTCTTCCATAACTTTACTGGCTGTATGTGCACACTTCTCAGAATAAATCAGAATAAGCATCCTACTGCTGGAACAGGAGAAGGGAAGTGTGCCCACGCCTCTGTACGGCACTGCTTCCCTAAAAAAGGCATTAAAAGAGCATTGCGAGAGTTGAAAGTCAAACACTGAAAAGTTAGAAAATAGCTGTGTGAGGGTTCCCTGGGCACCCTTAATTTGCCCCCCTGGTGCCATGTGCATTGTTACCCAGGCTTTAATTATGGGGTCCCTTGCCGGGTTCTCCACGGGCTCCCTGCCTCCCTCTGCACACAGAATGGACTTTGCTCACTTAATGAGCAGCTATTCAGGATTTTGTTTTCTCTTATTGTTCACTCTTTGCCCTTCTGCCTTATTTACCAGGCTCTATTCAAGTCCTCTTCCAGAGGCAGGATTATTAATTTCCTCTTGAACTTCTGCCCATCTCGTCGCTATTGTATCTGAGCAGTTGATGAGCAGTTAATTAATTTTCCCCAAACCTCTGTGAGATGAAGGGATGTTTTAAAGATGGGGAAACAAAGCACAGAGAGATTAAATTAAAAAAAAATAACTTGTCATTTTAGGGGCCAATTAGAGCTGGCACAGGCCTGTTCTTTGCCCTGGTGCATAGCATTCTGTGGCATGCTCGTGGGTCCTGGTTCCAGGTGCTGCTCCCACTTCTCCACAGGGCTCTCCTTGCTGGACTGGCCAGGCTTTGAGTGGCCATGCCAGTCTCCACAGAGCCCAGCTCTCCTTGGGAGCATTCAGCTCTTTGAGCCATACGAGCCCCTCTTCTTCTCCTCACTCCTGCTCATGGTCCACCCTCCACAGGGAGCCACAGAGAATGCCTGTGTCCCAGAGCCCTGCCCTCATTCCTGGGGCTGTTCTTGTCTGGAACTAAGCAAGTGACTTAACTACATCTCCTAACATTTAGTGGTTGCTCTTGCCACTGTGATGGTGTGATGGCCACTGCCCCTCCAGCTCTTGAGGCTTGAGAGAAAAGCTTTCAGCAGATTCCTCCCCTGGGCTATGCATCCACCCATAGCTGCCTTCTTCCAGTGGTTCTGATCCCTTCTCCTCTCCCCGCTCTTCTGCTCTACTTCTCCTTGGCCTGACTTCTCCTGGCTAATGTTACCCATGCCAGGGAGGCACCTTTTGAGGTACAGGAGTCTGCTCTGCAGCCAGGGAAATCATATTTTCCACTGTTTTCATCTCCTGCAGAGATTTTGGATTGGAGGGATTCAAAAAGTGACACAGGATGCAGGCTGCCCTTGTGTTTGATGGCCAAACAAGAACCACCTCCTAAAAGCTGGGTTTTATAAACTAGCATCCACACTCTGAAAATCAGAACTTTCAAATATACCTTAAACTGGGCCTCTGGAAGCAGAAAAATTTAATGTCTGGTGTGTGTTGAGGTGTCTGACCAAGGCATGTTTGGAGAGAGAGCTCACGTTTTCCCTGTGGATGGTGAGTGCTGCCCATGTGCCTGTGGCAGTGAGCCTTAGAAGCTCTACCTGCTTTCTTCTTGCAGCCTGTTGGAAACCTCTGCTTAGCACACACACCCAGAGGAAGATTTCTCTTATTTCATCCAGGCAGTAGATGCAATTTTTAAGCTGTAGATGGTTTAGTATATGGAAATATGTTAGGAGCTGTCCTCATTCCCCACCTGGCTGTGCAGTGCAGGTTGGATGTGTCCGCAGCTGTTTCCTCCCGTGTCCGTACACCTGGGACACCAGCACGTCTCCTTGCAGGTAGGCAACTGCTAAGGCACATAACCCAAATGTTGTTTTTTAGCTGCCGTGTCTGCTTTGCTTCCTTCTGGCAAAGGAGGAATGAGGAGGTGAGGGAACACTGAGGGAGAATGGAATGGCAACAGATGCAGCCCTTCAGCCAGCAGTCCAGCAGCATTCCCAGGGACACGTACTGGATAGCAGCGAGGAGGCTGCTGTCTGTGTCGTGATGGATCGTGTTGGGCTTTTTCCATGCTTGCAAGCCAGCTGTGTGTGTATGGGGAGCTTGACCTTAGCCTGGGGTCCCCTCCAGGCCTTGTCTTCTCTCACGCTCGTGCTTGTGCCTCACGGGCTCTCCCCTCCTTCCCCTGCCCTCTCACCGTCCTTGGCGGCAGGGACGCAGCATTCTGGGAAGCAGTCCTTGCCTAATTCAGCTCTCATTCGAGCCAGCACAAGCGGAGTTTGTTCCATTTTGGACGTTCCCCCATCCAGATCCATCTTGTTTTTGCAACTCTGCTGCTCTCTCCTCGCCATCCTGTCCCACTCTGTCCTCTCTCAGCACTGACCCACAGCCTTTTGCAGCGTTGCAGAGGAGGATGGAGGGTGAGCAGTATAACCATGAGTTGCAAGTCACTCTAGCATTACCCTGTAATTTTGGATGTGTATGGCTTGATTTCTTAATTAGTGTTTAACTGCTGTGTTTTTCAGTTGAGTCCACGTTCCTCTATTTTACCTTTCCCCAGAAACAGACAGGCTTCTCTGGGTGGAGCAGGGGGCCGGGAGTGCTGAGTTGTGCCACAGATGTTCTTCCAGTTATTGGTTCTGTCAGGGGGTCTGGTTGGTGGAGAGGCATCATTCCTCAACATATTGGAGTGGAAAAGGACTACCCTGCCTGTCTGAGCTGCCTCCTTATGTTCTGGTGGGATTCTTTTACCTCAGGAAGTAAACTAAGTTGAGCAGGCTCTCCTCTGTCCATGTCACGGAACCCTTGTGCCAGCCGAGGCGCCTCTTGGAATTATCAGCTGCTGTGGGTTATGTCAGTGGAAAATACATCTGAGAAATAGTGTTAGGCATATTGACAAGGACACTAAACAGAGTTTAATAACCTGGTAGAACGTTTTTTAATGAAGCAACTGGGACTTCTGTAATCTGTTTTACTCCACTTCTGCCATTCAGACAGCTTGCATGCCTCTTAATCTTTTAAGCTTTAATTTCACTCACAGCTCAGACTGCAGTCGTTACTGACTTTTGGCTTTATGATTGTATTCACGAACTTTTTTATTTTCTTCTCCTCTACTGCGGAGGAGTTTTAAAAGGGAAGAGTTGGAATGCTGTTGCTTTTGCTTCACTGGTCTGTGACCATCAGTGGAAAACATGTAAAACTCTGGGGAAGTAGTTTAAGGAGAACTTAATGCCAGCTGTTGGGACTGTTCACTGCTTTCACAACCCAGGGCACACTGGGGTTTGGTGCTGGTGACATTTTATAGTGACCGTGAGCCTGGCCTTTCACTGACAGGGCTGTGTTGCAGACTAATAAGACTTCATACTGAAAGTAGTGCCTGGAGCCAAGGCTGTGGTCCTTGGGTAGCTAGAGCTGCTGGCATGGCCGTGGTGTGTGAAAGCCCAGGTAGAGGGAGAGCAGAGGAGGATGCTGGCACTGCCGTTCCTGCTGTCCTGTGCAGCACCAGGCAGTCTGGTCTGCAAGGTGCCAAGACTGCAGCTGGGTCAGAGAGCTGTGGCTGGAGTTTCAGGATAAAGAGACACCTTTAATTTGGAGATGCTGCCCACGGCCATCAGAAGAGTTGCAAATGAATTGCTCTCAGGATCAAACCAAGGCTACTTCCTATTTGCAACAAAACACCTTAACCTTTTTAGGTTAAGTTTTCTCTGTCAAAATTTACACACAGATCAACACCGTGGATGTGCCATTTGTAGGGCTTTTTCTCAAATCATTTCTAGTGTAAAAGCAAGGGAAATCACAAAATCTGTTTTTTACTTTTTGCAAGGACTTGCGAGTCTGAAGAGACTGGGAGATGTTTACTCTGTGCATGCCTTCCTGTCTACAGCTATCCTTGAATTCTGCTGTGGATCCTGTGGTCCAGCAGAGGCCTTGGGGTCCTGCTGCCTCAGCTCTGTGGGAATCTGAGCTAAAGAGACACGCTGGTCCAAATAACTCATGGATGATTATGACTACCAGTTGAGCAGGGAAATATTTTTGGCTTTGTCCTGAGGTTTGGAGAGTATCCACTGTTTCCATTCTGAGAATGTCACATAGACAGATTGCTGCGGCAGCGATGAAAATATCAAGAGAGGCTTAAAAAAGCAAATATTCTTGGGGAAGTAATGAGAATAGATGGAGTCAGTGTGCAGTGTACGGACTGGGAGCCAGAGTGACAACGGAGCTCTGCAGAGAATGGCAAACCAGAGGTAAAATTAGGGGGCTGGTAATTGGAAGGAGGCTTTACTCACCGCAAGTCCCTTAGATCATGGCTGCCTTAACTGTCTGAGAGAGACACATATTTTCCTTTGGCCTGACCTGTGCTCGTATTTGGTGTTTTGCTGAAGCTGGGAGTGGTGGTTAGTATTGGTCAAAGCCTCAAGCAAGCTTGAATGCTGCATCATGGCCAAGATTATGGTCTGGAGACTGAGCTGGATGCTCACAGTGTCCTGGGATATTCGGACATGACCATGGGGTATAGAGAGAGTGTCACTTAGTCCAGATGGGCTTGGTGAACTTTGGGGGGGCTTTTCCTACCTTAACAGTTGTATGATTCTTCAAACCACTGCTGGCTTTTATCTTCCCATCCTCTTCAGGGATGAGAGCTGATACCTGAGGTAGAGCCCTTTTTATTTTTTGTATAATTCTGAATGCATAAGACATGGATTAAGTGCAAACTATGGCCAGCCTGATTCCTTGGAGATCTGTCCCAAACCTCCACATGAGTTCACTGCTTCCTGTAGCAGTGGCCAACAGTTGGTGATTTCTCTTGACTTTGGCATGAGATTCTGCTGTGTTACCACGGGGCCGATTTGAAATTTCAGTGAGGGTTTGCTGAACAGTAGTGCCAGGAGCACAGCCTCTTCTGGAGGGGACCCCAGCAGGCTTCAAAAGGCCCTTCCTGGGCTCCGAGGGCAGCTCCTGCAAACCAGGAGCAGCGTGTGAGGAGGTTCCACCGCACACCTGGCTGCAGCCTGTCCGGAGGGCTGCCACAGCATGCTGCTGGCCAGCTATTGTGGGGCAGGGGCTTGTGAGGGATCACAGCGAGCAGCAGCTTTGCCAGGCAGCACAGGCAGGATCCCAGCATCTGCTAGGGTGGTGTAAGAGCTTCCCTAATCACTTCTGTGCAGGCCACATCGGAGAGGGGCGGCACGAGCTCTGACCCAGATTCTCTGCTTCTGGATGTCTTTTGACAGTGGTGGATTCACTGCTGGCACATCTCTGTTGACCTCCATAGACTCTTAAGGCTAATCGCTGCAGGGATTGCCTTTAATCTTTTGACACCCCCGTCCAAGCATTCCTGCCTCTCTGCATCAGCAAATTAGGTTATTAGCTCTTAATACTGAAAAATCTAGACCTTCTGTGCCAGAGGGTAACAGAGAAACGAGATTAGGGAGATCGCTTCCAAAGCCTAGCATTTCCCAGCAGTGTTAGTAGCTGATCAACACTCGAGAATGTCAAGCAAAGAAAAGGCCATGAGATGAGGAAAACCCCTGAAACAATTCAGAGTGAGGAAGACGAAGAACATGGATGTGATTACATGCTTCCCCTGGAAGTTTAGCAGCCAGAATACTCAGGAGTGCACATGCCTCCGGACTCCTGCAGCAGAAGCACTGACGTCCTTTGCCAAGGAAGCAGCAGCCCCCTTCTGCCACACGTGCTTTGTCTCGGGCCCATTGCTGCTGTGGGCAGAGCAGGCTGGAAAACAGCCAGCTGGGTGGCTTCTGGTGATGGATATCTCCTGGATGGGAGCAGAGCTTCCACGCTGCTAAGAGCAGAGAAACAATTTGGAACAGAGGAAAAGAGAAGATTTTTCATCATTTACAGAGAGTAAATGGTGAAGTCCTAGGATGAGGCATGAGGCATATTGCAATTGAGGTCCTAGGTGCCCTGAGCCAACTTCCGTGCTACAGGCAGCAGATACCAGTATCTGATTTTAGGGGATTTTTTCCCTCTGGTGGCTTATCTCCATGTGTGCTAGATGGAGGAGATGGTGTGGGCTGCATGGGCCCATGGCTTCAGGAGCTGCAAACCTCAGAAAATCGAGCTAGAACTGAGAAAATCCTTATTTTTCTGTTCTCCAGCCCATCCAAAAGAGAAATAAGCATTCTGAGTGGTAAATGTTATATGTAGGATTTTTCAGGGGGAAAGTTTACCTGTGAGAAACCAGGTACCTGTTATGGGTAGGTTTTACCCCTAGGAGTGATGCTGTGGCATGTAGGGGAGCAGGCTCAGCGTGTCTTTTGAGGAGCCATCAGGGGATGCTCTCGTTCAAGCCTTGACTTCAGAGCTCTCCCTTTCAGCTCAGGGAAACTGGCTTCAGTCCTCACTGAGTGGTCAAAGGACAGCTAAGGGGCACTTGTCTGGGGTCTGAATTTCAGGTAATCGCTTCCAAATGACTGACCATCAGTGGTTCTACAGCTGCCTCCTCATGCTCAGCTCCTGCAGGATCAGCTCGCTGCTGGGTTACAGCCTGACCATATTGCTGATTTCAAACTCAAAATTGATAATGTTTTTACCCAAGCTGATTGCTTCCCTGATTTGTTTTCTGCCTTGCTGATCTGTAGTTTAAGTGGTTTCCAGTTTGTTAAGATGTGTATGTGGTGGTCGTTGGTGGCAGCAAGGCACAACTTAGGCCCTCAGGACAGGGTTCAGACCAGCAGGCTGAGCGCTGCCACTGCCCTCAGTGCTCATGAGCTGCTTTCACCCTCGGTACGCTGTTGCCGTACGTGCCTGGCTTCCCTACATCACATGGACCAAATGGTTCAGAAACTTCAGCTGGGTGACTTGGGTCCTGAAGATGTCTGAGATTCAACTGTCCCACAGTTACTGCATCAGGGAGACCTGCTGGGATGTCTGTGGAATGCGAGCAGCCTGTACAGGAGCCAGGCATGAGCAGGTTCCCTTCAATCCGATTTGGAATCAGCAGGAGAGTCCTTGTGATTCCCATAGGATCTCAGTCTATCAGTTGTGTGCAGTAGATCCCCTGCTGGAGAGCTGCGTTTAAGCATTTGGATCTTAATGTGCTCATTCAGGTGTCTGAGGAGAATTCCGTAGGAAAATATTATCCTGCACCTTCAAGATCATTGTAGAATATCAACAAACAGGAGGAAGACTACCTTGACTCCTTTTAGCAGGGGAACTTTGCTTTCACAGGTGTGCTGTGCTGCATGCTGACACCCCTTAGACCAGGGACAGAGGTTATGAGACAGAGCCTGTTCCTGTGGGTGCTGTCCTTTGCTTCAGAAATGTGACTTCTGTGTGCAGAGCTGAAGTTTACAGCTGTAAAATCCCCAGCAGCATCCATGCTGAGGAAAGTGCAGAGGGCCTTAAGCAGCATCTTGAAAGCTGAGTGGAATAATGTCAAATTGTTCTATGAACTCTCTTGCAAAATTTGCTCAGACAGAATGAAGGGACACACTGATGTAACATGTGAGATTTAAATGAGGATCTCTGAATAGAATTATGAACCTAACTCCATGTTCCTGCATTTTACATTTGGAAATTTCCATCAGAAAGCATCTCCATTCATCTGTCTCTGGATGCCTTGAAATGTACTGTCAGCTGGTAGAAATCTGGTTTGACCCAAGGGCTTTAAATGCCTCCTTCTTTGCTTCAGGTAGGCGTTTCTAACATGTAAATGGTTGCATAAAAAGACTTTACACTGGGCATAAATTACATCCATTTTTTAGAAAGCCATGCTATTAAGAGACTGTAGAGATTTTTAAAGTATAGTGGTCAGTACCTTTTTACAGCTTTTGTTTTCTTAGCAGTTTTGGAAAATTCCAATATTGCAAGATTTAGCATGAAGAGAAATTTGGGAAACTATTTTTGCTAACACTGAAATAGAACTGAAAATTAAGTTACTGTTCATGTGACTCAATTCATGCACAAGCATGACTGGATGGTATGGTCAGAAAATTCATATGTATGTTCACATCCAAAACAGTGTAAATGAGCCCTCTCCCATCTTCCTCCTTCAGCTTTACACCTTTGGAGGATGTGACTGAGGATGTTTGAAACGCACACCAGAAATGGGAAATACAGATTTGAGGAGAACCTTCTACTAAGGGGACTTCCTAGAGCTGCCAAAAATAGAATCATATTAAAGATGTTACCTCCACATGACTGCTTTTAATCTGTCCTTTTGAATACTATTAATGAACCAAAAGATTAACTCATTCACTGGTATTTTTTCTTCTAAGATCTGAATTGCAGGCTTCCGCAGCCTGCAGTGAGATTTCTTCCTCATTTCTGTGGCTTTGGAAGGTGTCAAGTGACATGAACTGCATTGTTGTCCCTTTTTATTCTCCATTGCATACAACTACCTGGGTTTTGTGGGTAACACTTTGCTGGAGTGTTGACTTGAGTGTCTGTCCCTCAACCTGAGCAGATGCACGCAGAGCTGTAGTAATGCTCATCAGTGTGGCCGTGCTGGTAAAGTCTGAGCCCCTTGCTGTAAAGAAGCAGCCCTCGCAGGCTCCTTGGGGACCCCCAGCCCGACGTGCGGGGCGGGCAGCTGGGTCCGCAGGTATTTCGGATGTGGCCACTCCTGTCTCCCCAGCAGCCGCACAAAGCGTTTTCTGTCTTGGGCCTCTTCCTCCAGTCCCAGCCTGTGTGGAGACAGCTCCCACGAAGTGGCAGATGGGACGTGGGCACACACTGCTGGTGTGGCAGTCGTGCTGCTGGGAGCCTGGCTGACACCCTCTCTTTGCCTGTTTCCCCAGGTTGTTGCGCTGTCGTCGTGGAGTCTCTTGCGAGATTCAATCTACTACACGCTGTCTGTGGTTGCACTCATCGTGGTAAGTTTTTGAAGGTTCTTCATCTGTGGGAGCCCACATCTGCTGCCACCTGTAAAGGGAAACCTGCCATGGAATCACAGCCTTGCAGCTGAGATCCCAGCTCGGGCACTCACGGGGATTTCTGCTTGTGGGAAACTGCTTGTGGTCTTCCTGGTTTTGCTGGGAAGCTTGTCCTGAGGGCAGGGGATGGAGCAGTGTCCGGAGAGCCCAGAGGGATGGCTGGGGCAGGATGTGGTGGCCCACTGCAGACATGGGGTGCAGAGCTACACCCGAGTTCTGAGCCCCAGGGCAGGTCTGCAGTGGGTGGATCAGCACTCTCCTGGCAGTGGCCTTCATGGCTTCCTAAAAAACATGTAACTAACGTGAAAGGAGGCAGGCAGCACTAGTGCCCAGAGGAGAGATCTTGAACAACTACTACAAAATGTTAAGCTTAGTTTTTCCACCCCTTAATAGAGGCTGGTTCAGTGCATGCTGACAGCAAGTCCTCAAACAAAGACTACATTTTCAGCTGTTCTTAGTGCTGTGCCTATCATGGTTTTCATCAAGCTCAGAAGATGTTCCAAATCTCTCAGAACTGGGCTATTCTGTGAAAAAATGTTGGCACAAGTTTTAGATAAAGACGCTGCTGTCAGTTTAGCATTACCTTTGCAACCAATGCTAAACAATACCAGGAAATGTAAAAATTCAGTTTTCAGGGAGCAGTTGCACTTCTTTTTCTCCCCCCAGCCTAGCCTAGTACCCTAAATTCCCTAACACAGTAAGAGTGATTTTGTAAGGTTAACTTCCATATGTCAGGGACTTTGGAGTCAGAAGAGGGTCACTTAACATTTCTGCAGTCTGGGTTACTTTGGTTAGTGTGTTTCAACAGTGGGTTTTGGTTTGTTTCCTCCTGCACGTGCCCACGTTTCCAGACAAACTGTGTAGGTGCAAAGGCCTCTATCTTCCTCATCCCAACCAGAGGATCTTTCTCAACCTGTTTGTACTTTTATTCCCCATACTGCAAGGCCAGCCATTTTGTACCTGATGAAAAATAACTTTTCTACCTAATTATTTGCAATGAGCTGCAAAACAAAAAGCTTTTTTTTTTTTGCTTCGACAGCTTGACAGTAATCTCATACCAAAAAAGTGTTGCTAAACAACAAACAGAGCCACACATACTAATTGTAGTGAATTCCATTGCACAAGCTTAAAGACATCCAGCAGGCATTCTCTTAGGTCACTCCACAGGAAGCACAGATGTGGGCATCTGCCTGGTATCTGGCCTCCTGGTGCTTGGATTGGACATTTCATTTAGTGCATGGAGGCAGACAAATTTAAAATCTGTTGACTCTGTCATCAGTTTTAAATTTTTTAAGTAAGGCAGGATTTTTTCATGGCTGGTTCATCCCTGTGGTTTTCAGCTGCATCAGGATGTGGAGAAGAATTCTCTACTGTTTTGTGTCCAGTGCACCCCTGAAATCCCTAGCTACACGTTCTGTGCCATGAGAAAGTTGTATGGCTTGCAGAACAGACATCTCTGTTACCCGTAGGACTTTTCTCCTATACTTTATTTCTGTATAAGCTGTTCTTCCTAGTTACAGAACTGCAGGAGTCCTTTTCTTTTGGGAGTGTACCACCCCATAATACCAGGATACAGTTATTTTTTTCCCTAAGCCTTGAGTTAGCTTCTCTCCAGCTGTATGCCTTCTCTTCTGCTCATCTTGTCAGTGGTGGAGTTCAAGGACCTCCAGGCAGCCAAGGTGGCAGGATGGTGACACTTCAGGCGTTAGTGGAGGTTTGAAGGCATTGCCAGAATTTTTATTCCTGTGTTACAGCACTGCCTGGCTAATTAGGCTTGGGAGGGGTGGAGCGCATCCCACGTCTTTCAGCCTTACTCAATAACAGTCATTGCAGATGACTTAAACACCAATTAGGGGAAAGCAGAGAAAGGTGGGAGGAAGAGAGAACATTTTAAGCGTTTAAAGGTTTAGCTTCCAGCTAGCTGATGTACCAACCCTTCTGTATAACAGCACATGAGAATTTCTCCTTTCAGAGTCAAACACTGCTGCAGTTTGAGAAATTTCTCATTCCCTTCACTCACCCAGGAACCCCTGACCTCCCAGTTTTTAAAATTTTTCTTGTCCTTTTAAGACAGAATCAAATTGAGGTGTCAGGACACTGTTCCTCAAATTCTGACTCTCTGGTCCCCCATGGCTCAGCTGGGAGATGGAGCCACGGGCTCTGTGCAGAGCACAGCGTAACCTGCTTGTGGTTCCCCCTTCATTAGATTTGTGTGCTCCTTTCAGAAGACACTTTAGCGCTTTGTATGCAGGGATAATTTTCCATATGAGGGCATTGAGATTTCTCTGCAGCTGGAATAGTCATCAATCTTGAAGAATTATATTGTTTGTAGAGGTTTGTTCTCATGGTGTTTTAAACAGCAGCTGGTGGTGTTGTGTCAAAAGTTGCACTCCACTGGTATCTTTACTAATCATAAATACACCTGAGGGAGAATAAATATATTCCTTCCAATGCTGAGATAGAGCAGCTTTAAAGAGCTTGATACTGTGCTGGGTAAATCAATATGACTTTGTCTCCATTTGCACTAGAAAAGGAGGTACAATGCTATTGTAAGAAATAGAGCAGTGTAGACTCACCTGTTTGCTGCTCCAGGCCACTTGATGAGAGAGAGTGAATTCTAAGCCACAGAGTTTAGAAGTGGATAAACCACATTTACTGTACTTAATTCGTCTTGATTCAGCCCTATGATTTTTTTTTTTAAAACCTTATAATAATATGAGAATGCTACCTTGTCTTCTTGTAGAGTTTGGCAAAACTTACTCCTTATTTTCTTGAAAGGAAAAAGATGCCTGTGTATCTTAACTTGAAGGGACATGTTCAGAGTCATTACTAGCTAAACTGAGATGGGTGCTATTTTTAGTCACAAGAATCAATGCTCACATTTTCACATCCCATCACACCAAAACACTGTAACCTAAACCAGGCCTTGTCAGATTAGATCACGGTGACTGGGAACTGTAATTTACATTTTGCTGTGGTCATGTTTTCTCCCAGTAACCAGTGTAACTCTTGCCCCGTGCCAGCTGTCACACAGGAGTTGCTGTTTACAGCTGTATGGCCAAGGGGAAGTGTTCACTGTGCTTTCAGGGCCTCGTTCCTTTTCCCTCCTGTTTCCCCGGGGCACAGCCGTGGATCTGTAATCCCTGGCGCGGCCACGGCATTTCCCTGCTGGTGCTTTGGGAGGGCCGAATGGATCCCAGCCCGTCGCTGAGGCTGCGAGGGCTGTGCCGACCCCAGCTCCAGCCTCCCGCGGAGGCACCGGCACCGCGGGTCCCCCCGCAGCCATCCTGCTGCGCTGGGAGGAGAACCAGAGTCACACGGGGAGCAGCAGGGCGGGCAGAGCACGGCGAAGGGAAGGACCTGGTCACGGAGCACGGCAGCCACCTGCCGGTGCAGCCCGTCAGCCACTGTCCGTGTGAGCCTTCAGCCACTGTCCGTGCAGGCCCTTCCCTCACCCCTCACCATGGCACTGGTCCTTCCCTCACACAACTTCCCTCACACCCCTTGCCGTGGTGCTGGTCCTTCCCTAACACTCCTCGCCATGGCGCTGGTCCTTCTCTCAGGGAGGAGGCGCGTTCCTTGCCCGAGAAGGCCGCTCAGCACTGTTGGGGAAGCCACAGTGCCCGTCCATCAGCAGGTGTGCCAAAGGGACTGTCACAGTGCTGCAGTCAGCTGGGGTGGCAGTCACCCTGAGCTGAAGGGAGCAACACCCTGGGCTCAGCAGGACGTGGCAGCAGCTGCGGAGGTTGCTGTGGATCCGCTGGCAGGTCACTCAGTGTCCAGCTGGGAGCTGGCAGGGAGGAGGCCATGTCCTGTGAGACAGCCGAGCAGCTCGAGGGGTGCAGCCCTGTCGCTGGCTCACGGCTGCGTTCCCTGGGGGTGCAGCCCTGTTGCTGGCTCACGGCTGCGTTCCCTGTAACTGCTGCACAAGGATCCAGTGGCATTGAGGAAGGAGTGCTTGCTTGCCTTGACTAGGTGAGAGAAACTAAGGGTTGAGAAGTTCAAAGGCTGGGCAGGAGGGCAGTGCCAAAATACAGCTGAGCTTAATGCCATTGCCACGAGCCCTGGCTTGCTTTACTCTGTCCCCTGCCTCAGGTGATGAGCTGTTTTCAATTGTGGTTTTGTGTATAACATGCTATTTTAAAATCTTTTCTCCACAGTTTATTTATGATGAAAGAGTTTCCTGGTAAGTGAATATCTTTTCATTTTCTCTGGTTATACCACAAAAGCTGCCATAATTAGTGTTTATGAGGAGAGAAGGAGAAAGCTAAAAAGTTCTGCAGGGCAGCTGCTGTGTGAGGAATGTCAGCACAAGACAGGCTAGAATAACAATTTTTTGAGCTAGAGAAGAAAGCCCAGGAGAGTGTGGCTCAGACTGTTCCTGGTACAGTGGCACCAGTCAGTGCCCTCTGTATGCCCTGCAGCAGCCTGGGGATGACAGTGTGCTCAGCAGAGCTGGGGGTGTGCCAGAAGGAGCCATCCAAGCAGTCATTAATAAGTGTATATTTGGATTTTTCATAATTTAGTGAATGGCCAGTTTAAAGAAATAATAGTAATTTTAAAAATCCATATTGATGTACTTAAGTGCAGTGCAGTAGGTCTGGTAGTCTGGGAGGGCTTCAGATACTTTTCAGTTGCTTTGATCTCCTGGTTTTGTTTCCAGCATGTCCCAGAGCTGGAGGTGAGAGCGTTGGCTTTGGTGTCACTTCCAGATGGTGTCATTTGAATTACAAGCACTAGGGAGCGTCAGGATGCTTGGGCTGGTGTTTTCCCTCACTGGCTCTTGCCCATTTCAGAGGCAGGTTTCAAACACCCATTCTTGGCAATGGCTTGGTTTTCTTTGTTGATTTTTTGTGTGGTTTTTTTTTACTGAAATTTACTCGAGGACCAGTTGTATTTAACTGTGCTCTTGAAAAAAAAACCAACATAACACGGAAGCTGAGTGTTGAATCTTCAGAAGTAGGGAAGGAGACATTGATATATTTAGTGCAATATCTCAAAATCCTTGTGGAGAAAATGTTCCATGAGTTGAGCATATAGTAGTTTGATAGTTGATGATTTCCACAAGGACTAGCAGTTTGCCATAGGGAACTAAGCAGAATACAGCATTTTGGTCAGTGGAAAAGATTACCTAGAAACAAGCTCTAAAAGTCATAATGTAATTAGTTTTCATACAAATTTCATTATTTCATTAGTTTGACACAGAAACAGCAGAGGGGAAAAAACCTATCAGTATCTAATCAGCAGTTTGAACTGCTACCTGCTGCATTCTCAGTGCTTGTGCAGCAGCAGTAGTGACAGAGCAGCTGCCCCTTGCTCAAGCTGCTTCAGCTTTACAAGCCCTGCATCCTGCTCTACCCCCCTGCAGGCAGAGCAGGGTGGCTGCTCCCCTCCCTTAGCCACATCCCATGGTTGCTCTCCTCACAGAAGTGTTGGTGGTCCTTGGGGGTGCCATTTGCTCACTGAACCTCCTGGGTTTTGTCAAACTTTGGCAAAGTAAAATCACAGAAGTTGAGAAAGCAGAGGAGGCATTGTGCACAAATGTGTGAGCCATTTCTTGATGCATCCCTTTTTTACAGAGGAATGTTAAGGCAGCCCAGGGGAGTCAAGCCTTTCTGCGCTCTTGTGGCGTGATGGGGGAATGGCTGAACAGGGGCAGCTGGTGCCATGCTCTGCTCTGATGTGTTTATGTGTTGCTCTTGTTTCCAGGTGGGAGTCCTTAGTCTTAGTGCTGATGTACATCATCTACATCTTTATAATGAAGTAAGTTAAACGTGCCCTCAGCTTGTTTAAATTCTAAGGCTTCCTGCTCCCCTTGCCTCTCCCAGCCCTCTCAACAAGAAGAAGAAACAGCCTCCAGTTCTGGCAGGGGAGGTTTAGCTCGGCTATTAGGGAAAATTTCTTCACCAAAAGGGTTGTCAGGCACAGGAAGAGGCTGCCCAGCCAGTGGTGAAATCACTGGCCCTGAAGGAGTTTAAAAGATGTGTAGATATGGCGCTTAGGGACATGGCTTAGTGGTGGGCTTGGCAGTGCTGAATTAACATTGGACTGATGATTGTGGAGGTTTTTTGCTAACCTAAACTGTCCTGTGAATCTGTGCTTTGCGGATCTCGCCCTGTGTGAACTGACCAAGGCTAACGCAGCAAACCTGTGGCGGAGCAGGAACCTGAATCCGTCCTCAAGTCCCACTAAAACAGTCTTTTCTGACTTCACTTTAGCAGCCCTACTGGGAAATAAGCAGGAGTGAGATTCCAGTCTATTTTTTATGGGTGTGGAGCTCTGCAGCAGTTCTTGCTTGCCTGGAGACCCATGCTAAAGCTACAGCACAGCCGACAGAGATTTTCTGAGCATCTGGCCTGTGTGACTTCTTCCACACGAGTTCCTTCTAGTAAAACTGGTCTTTTCTGCTGTTTGGTTCCCCTCCTTCTGTCTTGTTTTCAAAAGCCAGTGGAAAGGAAACCCAGATTTAAACTGGAACATTCAACAAAACCTACCAGCTGCCAAGCACACCAGTGGTCTTGTCTCCACAAGTAACACTAGAGATTTGTTTTTAAATGATGAATAGAGTAAATATTGTGAGAGCAATTCTCAGTGAGAACAGCAAAACACTCAGGCTGGCTGAAGGGAACACAAGTCAGAATTCATCTAATAATTAGAAATTTTGACATGGAGGGTAACTTCACCCTTGCAACAATTAACTGACCAGCAAGACAGTTGTAATGTGTGCATTTTTTTTTTTCCTGAAAACAATGTTGTAGTGCGAACAGGCGTTTCAGACCTGTTTGGATATAGCTTGAAAGGTTTTTACTCTAGCTGGGGACCTCTGCCAGGTGTTTATAGGGATTTTTGATTGTCGTGGGGAGAGCTTCATATTTGTGTCAGCTCCTGGATGCTCCAAGAAACAGGGATTATTCCCCACCCCTGCCAAAGCTGAGAAGAATTTAATAAAGGGTGTTGTGTTTCTGTGGTGAGTCCTCCCAGTAAAATAATGCTGATACTCAGGTGTGATTATGTGATAAAAAATATACTTGGATGATGACAAGCAAAGATTACTCATGATACAGAACATTCATCACACCTAACACATAAACATGCATGTCATTCAAGATCCATGGCTTCTATCTTTCATAGCCTTCTGGGTTCAGAGAGATGGCAATGTGTACAATTTAGCTGGTACTCTCAGGTACTCCTTAAAACCAGAGGAGTTTTCTTCCCTCCCTTAGCTGTATGGCACAGGATACAAGTCTAGGAAAGGAAGACTGTCAAGAAGTAAAGGTACATCCTGAGTTTGTTTCATTTGTGCAGGTACAACTCAACCATACATCACTGCTTTGAGAGGAAGACAAAAAACTCTGCAAATATGGTGAATGGTTTAGCAAGTAACGCGGAAATGGACGACAACAGCAACTGCGATGCCACAGTGGTGTTACTAAAGAAAGGTAACTGTTCCAGTAAGTCACCCTCTCTCTCGCTTGCATCATTCTGGGTGTTCTGTCCCTGCTCACACAGTGGGAACTGCTGCTGTCTTGTAAGCCATGAAATAGGAGGGGGCAGGTGGCCCTCTTGGGACCCCCCTCCCAGATGGGGGCCACGGTGTGGTGATCCCAGCCACCACTGCCTGCGCCACTGGAGATGGCTGAGGCCTCTTGTGGCTGATTCTTGCTGCTGGACAAGTGCTTGGCTGTAAGGACTCCTTCAAGCCCAGGGGCTGCCTATCTAACCTGTTACAGCCATTTTAAATCCTCCTGTGCGCTCTGTTACTCTGAAGTTGCCCGTTTACATCATCTCCAGTTAAATTTAACTCCACTCCAAAGGGACACCAACTGAGCAAGAAAAAAGGCCCTACTTAGACCAGTGTACACTTTACCCACAGTGAAGGAAGGGTGGGGACTCTGTGTGGGTCCAGGTACTGTGCTCTTACTGCACGTGCTGGCTTTACCATGCCCAACATTTCCATCTAAGTGGTCTTTAAGGGTATTTCGCTTTGGCTGAAATCTGTTCCATTGTGACTTTAGTCATGATCGTGTATAAAAAGGGTTGTGTTTTTTCAGCTTAAAAAAAACCTCCCCCATCCCATAGCTCAGCAGCAGTAGTTCAATGTCTGCATTTGCAAGGATGTCCTAAACTTTATTCACAGCGGATTTATTTTGTCTTTAAAACAGTCAACAAGCACGTGCAGTATCTGCTTGGGATGTGTATGTACCTGTCCTCAGGAATAAAACCTCGTGTTTCCCTGAGGCACTGACTTAGCCTGAAAAGAGCTATCGAAATCAGTCCTGGTCTCTGACTACAGATGGACTGCCTCTTTTGTTTTGCTAGTCTATCAAAAAAACCCAACCAACCAACCAACCAAAAACAGGTCTCTTTTCCTGCAAATGGGGCTTGAGAGGCAGAGTCTGTATACAGTAAGCAGTTAAGCATGAAATGCAGTGGCGTTTGTTTGCTGGCAGCAAACACCTGGAGTCTGCCAGCTCTCAGTTACAGGCCTGTTGCAGAGGGAAGACAGTCATCAGTGCTGTGCACTCCAGTTTGGGGAAGCTGCTTTTTTGGGGACGGCTCCCTGTCACCTGGAGCTCTCCCCAGCAGAGCTGTGCAGGCAGTTCTGTACCAGGAAAGCTGGACTGGGAAAACTCGGCGAGCACAAACTCAGGCCTTGCACGTCCAACTTCACCCATTGGCTTCAGGGTTAGTTCTGATTGTGGGGTTTGGTTTGAATATTCCTACTATGGGTTTTTGCATACTTTGCTGGTAACTTTTTCATTTGGACACTTGTGGTTACTCACACTGGCCGAGGAAGGAAGATGAAAGGATTACTTCATCTTCTTGCAGATTGTTCCCGTATTTCCCTGGCACTGGGCCACGGGAGGCCCGGAAAGGCAAATGGGGCTGCTTTGTGTCCCAGCCAGGGGCACAGAGCCACCAACAGCACCTGTTGCAATGGGCTGCCTGGAGGTCTCAGACACTGTTTGTCTTCTGAGGCCTTTCCTGAAGCCTTTTCTGAACAGAGGACCAAAAAGTCTGAAACAGAAAGACTTCTGTTAGGGGCGGTTCTTCCAGGTGCCATTCAACAAGTGCCAGTGTGGAAAAACTCAAAAGGAAGAGCTGTCTGGTTGATTTTTGTTGGTGGTTTGTATTCTTTTTTAATGTGGAGGAGCTCACATATCCACCCCAATCCATGGAAGCCTCAGTAGGGGAAAAAAAAAATATCACAAAGGCCGAGGAGATAGTCTCCTGTAAAACTAACAGTGATGGTTAAAAATGGTAATGTGGCAAAACATTTGCCAAACACTGGTTTTAATAAACCAATGCAGAAGCGTGTTGGGTAAGGCCTCAGGTTTCCCTGCTGCCAAGTCCTAGTCCTGGCACAGAATTCACAGCCCAAGGTGCCATCCAGGCACAGGAAGGATGAACCCCAGAGGCAATGGGCATCAGCACCATGGGCCAGAGACCGGCCTCTGACCCCCTGTCCCTTTGCTCCTGCGCTGTGGATTGCTCTGGCACCTGCACTTGCTGGGTTTGGTGGTAGTTCCCATCTGTGAGCTGCAAGCCCAGGGTGCAGGAGCCTTCTTTTCATTTGTGTTGGTACCATGCAGGAACACAGCAGTGGATGGGGACAGTATCCTCACAGAAGTGCAGGTTACAACTGGAAGTAGCTGCCTTGGTGGGATGGCTGCTGTTGAAGCAGTGGTCTGCCTAATGCAGACCTGTGATGAAGTGTGCAGAGCAGATTTAGTTCTCTGCAAGGAGCGTGAGTGGTGATACCATGTTGACAATTTATTTAAAAACAGGAATATAAGGTGTGTAGAAGGCAGAAATTAAGGACAGATGAGGCCTGTTTTGAATGGTGTAGCT
This sequence comes from Chaetops frenatus, assembly GCA_013400775.1. Lineage (NCBI taxonomy): Eukaryota > Metazoa > Chordata > Aves > Passeriformes > Picathartidae > Chaetops > Chaetops frenatus. The sequence goes on from VZTR01015515.1 coordinate 441,289, forward strand.
GAAGGAATGATTCTTAGAGAGAACTTCTGGAACCCATGGGTTTATTCTTCTGAGAGCCACATAGAGCAGAGGGAGAGACTGCTGGAAGAAGGCCTCAATTTTTTTCTGTTCCTTGGCTGCAGGAAATTTCCACCGTAAAGCCTCAGTGATCATGGTTGATGAGCTGCTCTCTGCCTACCCACACCAGCTTTCATTTTCCGAGGCTGGGCTCCGGATCATGATAACCAGCCATTTCCCTCCCAAAACACGTCTCTCCATGGCCAGCCGCATGCTAATCAATGAGGTGTGTCTTTTATCTCCCCACCTGCCCTTCTCCTTCGGAATTTGCCTTTTCCTGTAGCAGTGTTTGGCTTGAAATGCAACCCTGGTGTTTTTTCTGGATCCCCAATAGCGCTCTCCCGCATTTTATCCCTCTGACACTGACTTCACTAAATCATCCCTTGCTCTCTGTCCCCCTGAAGATTTTAGCAGAGGGTGTTAAGCAGTTATGTTACATGTAGCTGTTGCTCACAGGAGGCGTTCCCTGCATAGATCTGTTTAATAATATGGTGCTACCCTGAGACTGCACTTAGCGTGTCACTGGTCTTGGAGTACTCCTGGAGTCAATTCCACAGCCACTGGATCTTCTCTTGTAAAAGTTGTACACGTGAGATTTATCTAGTGGTCTGCAAGCAAGCATCAAGTTGTACCTCATGAAAATCATTCCTTTTGCTTTTCAAGATAAATTTTTAAAGAATTCCACACATCTCTCTTTCTCTGTTCCTCCCTTTTGCTTAAAAAACCTCAAATTTAAAAAAACGTTCTCGTTCAGCAAGGCTTTGCCTTTATTTACAGAGACAGAGGCTGATCAACAGCAGGACTTACACCAACGGTGAGTCAGAAGTAGCAATCAAAATACCCATCAAGCACGTGGTGGAGAACGGAACAGGCCCCGGCAACTCTGCCGAGCGCGGCGTGAACGGCACAAGGCGGGACGAGGACGTGGCCGAGGCTGGAAACGAGAACGAGAACGAGGATAACGAGAACAATGAGAACGACGAGGAAGAGGAAGAAGATGATGATGATGATGATGACCACGAAGGGCCATACACACCTTTCGACCTACCCAGTAAGAAGCTCCTCTCCTGCATTTGTGTGCTCTTTGTTTGGATATGCTGGAAAGCGTTGCAGACGCGTGTAGAGGTAGAAGTGTCTCTGAGAGCTTCCATGAGCTTTCTCTTTGCAGTGAGGCTCCTGGTCACATGTAAAAGAGGAGGGGAACTGGGAAAGCAGCAGGAACCTCTCAGGGTGCAGGCTCCTGAGGTTGGGCACACCTCTGCTGCAGCTCCTGTGTCGGCCCTGTGCTGCTGTTGCAGTCACAGGGGAGATGCAGCAATCTCCACAGGGTGGGTTCTTCCTCAACAAACATGGCTCACCCTCTGTAGAGATGCATCTCTGCTCACTGTGGAGGATGCTGAGGGTGGCTGAGGGATGCTGAGGGCTGCTGGCAAGGAGCCTGAGTGCAGGTCAGATGTGTCCCTGGCTAGCACATACCTTTGCTGGGGAGGTAAAGTGTGCTCTTACCTCGGTTGGACAGTGCAGTGCTAATGTGGGCAAGGCACTGGTGATGGTGGTGTGGGGCAGAGGCACAGGTGGTCCTGGGTGCCTTTGCTTTCCTGCTGTTCACTAGGCACTGCCACAGTGTTTCTTGCTCTATATGGAGAGCTTATTAAGTCAAAGCAAGCTGCGGGACTCGTGAGGACCCACAAGTGCCCCAGGCTGCTGAGCACTGCACCTACTTTTAGCCTAGTGCCTCTTACCACATCAGGGCTCTGGTCCTGGTGATAATACTGTATCCCTGTCCTGCCTTTGAGTCACAGTTGCCATAGCTGGCAAGATCTGCCGTGTTGCAGATGAGCTGGAATACTGCAGGGACTGGTCCTGCCCTTTACAGGCAAGAGGCAATTTTGGAAACTCCTGTTCAGATCTCACTCAAACAGCATTTCTGTAGTTTGAGTAAGGAGAAGACCTGAGCCTTAAAGAGAGTGGTTTAGATGTCCTATGGACTTTCATAGCATGTGAAAGGCTGGCATGGACCTCTGGAGATCTCTGATTCCAACCCCTGCTCAGAGCAGCTCCTCCAAGCCTGTGTCTAGTTGAATTTTGATTATCTATAAGGATGTACATCCCACAGACTTTTGGGTACCTGCTGCAGTGTTTGACCACCCTCACAGTAGGAAAACACGAGAAAATACACAATTTAGTATAGCATCTATTCTGAATTTCCCTTACTGGAAGTTGAGTCCGTTGGCTTTTGTAATTGCCTTGTGCAGGGAATTTCATAATTCCCTTGTGAAAGGCCTGCCTTCATCTTTTCTGTACCCTCCCATTAGGTGATTGAAGGTGGATCAGATCTCTTTCTTGGACTTGGATTTTATGTGGTTTCTGTAAGAACTTGGCCAGGGAGGAGTGGGAGCATGTGTGTTCTGACCCATCACTTAAACTCTCAGGGATGCCCTTTATACTCCTATGCCCTTCTCTGCCCTCCTATCTGCCATCACATCATAATCTTCTGAACAAGGAATGGCATGCTGGCATAACTGGCTGAGGTGTCCCTGGTATCTTGCTTGCACGGGCTAACAAAACAATAACATTCTGAAATGCAGCAGACTTGACTTGTGATGGTTTCCCTTTGTTTTGTTGTTTGGCAGCTGGCAAGATAGAAATGTTGAAGTGGGTCTTCACATGGCCCTTGAGTTTCGTCCTGTACTTCACAGTGCCCAACTGTAACAAACCCCACTTGGAAAAATGGTTCATGGTCACCTTTGCTTCTTCTACCCTGTGGATTGCAGCTTTTTCTTACATGATGGTGTGGATGGTACGTACCAGCTAACCCAGAAACCACTGCCTGGGAGAAGCAACAGGAAGGGGTTTGTCAGTCTAGAGAAATGTGTAGGAACTTCTACACACCTGAATTTTTAGGTGAGAAACCTTAGGTTTGCTTCCATTTCTATTGGGTCTGTCCACACTCACAGAAGAAAATTAGGGACTGGTAGCCATGGCCTTTGAACTTGACTTTGGCTGACATTTCATCCAGATTCTTTACCCTGGGCAACAATTACAGCTGCAGCAGTGGAACATCTCCCAGTCCTGCAGGGTAGTGTGAGGGCTGCTGACTGACAATCTGGCCCACAATAACTTTTCATTCCCTTGGAGCAAGCAAGCTCGAGAGACATGGAGTTGTGAATGGTGACACTTGGAACTCAGCATGAACAATAGCATGACATTCAGTCAAATTCCTGCAGAACTAGAACCATAGGGTAGTTTTGTGTCTGTTTAGCTAGTATTTGTATATAATAATGTTTACAAACTTCATCCAAGATCAGGAGACAGTTATCCAGGGTAGTGAGCCACCATATAGTCTCTTTTCCAGGTTAGTATCAGGAAAATTGTGGATGAAATGTATGGAACAACTAACCTGAGAGGATACACAGCAGGTGAGTGCTATCCTCTGCCAGTAGATGAATATACCAAAAAAGCCTGACACTGCCTCTATTTAAAGGAAGTGTGAGTTTGCACTGAGAGATACCCTCTGTCTCACAGCATCTTGCAGGTTTGGGCCAAATTGGTCTCGGGGCTTAATTCTTGTCAACAGCTTGACAGTTTATTTCCTCTCCTTAGGTGACAATCATTGGGTACACACTGGGAATTCCAGACGTGATCATGGGCATCACTTTCTTGGCCGCAGGAACCAGCGTGCCAGACTGCATGGCAAGCCTTATCGTGGCCAGGCAAGGTAGGTCATTGCAGGGATGGCATCCTGCTGTGGGAGTGTGCCCTTACATTCTCCTCCTCTTCAGGTAGCACAGATGTTTCCTCAACAGGAGTATGTACAGAGCTCTTTTCACACACCTGGAATTTAAAAGAAGAAAGAAGGAAAATTAATTGTGCTGCTATTGCAGATCAGTTAACAGGTTTTTAACAGCAGTGTGGAGCAAATCCTGGCAGTATTGTCAACTTCAAGCCTTCCCCAATAATCACATTAATTTTCTTAATTTGAACCTCAGTGGTACAGAACTATTTAATGGCATAGAATCTTTCAGGTCACTTTCCAGCTTTTCTCCACAGTCATAAGGACTGGAAGACATTACTGTTTTTAAGGAAAGCAGCACCCTAATACTTTTGGCCCCAGCAAGGGGAAAAGCAAGTAGCCAGTACTTCTTTGGGGAGCAAAACCAGTGACTCCTCACTGAAATAAGCAGCTGCTGAACAGATGACTCAAAGACCTTTTGCAGTCAGTCCAGTACAGAAACTCATGTGTCAAGGTCACAGCAAAAGCCCCCCTGAACGTGGCACCAGAGAGCTGGCAGGTCACAGCCAGCACAGTGGTTTGTCTCAGCAGCAAAGGATTAATGGAAGGGAATTCTCAGATGATCCTGAAAGGTGGATTAAGCTGCTTTAAGCCTACTGGCCTTGTATGATGGGGGGGCAAAGGGAAGGGAGGGAGTGAGGGGCATCTTCCATGAATCTTGTCCTTAATTAGTGGAAATTGCCTGGATTACCTCAGATTAAAGCTGCAGGACTTTTCTGAAACGTGTCTGAGTCTATGTGGTTTCCATTCCTGCAGGTATGGGGGATATGGCCGTGTCCAACTCCATTGGAAGCAATGTTTTTGATATTTTAATTGGCCTAGGCCTTCCGTGGGCTTTGCAGACCCTAGCAGTGAATTACGGATCATATGTAAGTCCTACATTTGTTCACATTATTGTTATCTGCTTATTTATTTATTTATTGGAAACCAGGTCTGTCTAGGAAAATGAAAAGTCCAAAATTCTGTGGATTTTATTTGAAAAAAAAAAAAGTAATTTTCTCTGTTACGATATGGGAGAAGTAGAGAGTAGTTGTCACCAGACAATTCCCATCCTTTTGAGGACAAGTACTTCCATTTCTTCCTTGAAGACAGAAGTCTGTGCTGAAATAAGCTAGCTCACTAAAGTGCACTGGATATTCATACTCTTTAATGCATTCCAAGTAAGAATAGCCCTGTTTTTAATAAGGCAGAGGGGATAAACACACAGATGAAATATAAAATAGAGATAAGAGCTGTAGTAGGACTTTTGGTAACAAAAATTCCAGCATTACGAAACTGTTAACACACTGGAAAGTGACAGAAACTCTTAAATGATTGGATGTTTCAGAGCGTGACCATCAGCAGGAAACTCTGCAGAGCTTTCCTGCTTAAGGAAAAACTACTCAACACCAATGAGCTTATCCTTTACTTCCCAAGTAAAAAAAAGAGCCAACCCCTACCCCAAGCTGTTGCAAGGTTCCTGCTGAGAAGGAAAAGCTGGAAATGCCACGGAGTTCTAGAGGGAAATCGCTGTGGCTATTGCAGTTACCTGGACACCACTCAGACAGCAGCGTCGGGCAGAGGGAAGATTGTTGATTACAGTCATTGAGTGAACGCAAAGTTAAAAGACAAGAGAATCACTGAAGTGTTGAGCTTGGCAAGTACCTCTGGAGGTTATCTAGTCCCCAGCCCTCTGCTCAAAGCTGGGTCAGCTGGAGCAGAATGCTTAGGACCGTGTCCTGTTGGGTCTTGAGTACCTCCAAGGATGGAGTCTGCACAGCCATTCTCAGCAGCCTGCTTCATTGCTTAAGCACTCTCACTCAAAAGCATTCTTATATTTAAATGGGATTTCTGTATTTAAAATTGTGTGGTTCCTCTTGTCCTTTTAATGGCTATCACTCAGAAGAGTCTGGCTGCACCTTCTTTGTTATCTCCCATCAGGTATTTATGCACATTGCTAAGATCCCCCCTGAATTGTCTCTTCTCAAAACTGAACAGCTCTTTCAGCCTCTCTGTGTGTCAGATGCTGTCATTCTTTAAATCTTCCTTGTGGGCCTTCACTGGACTTGCTCCAAGAAGTCCACATCTGGGCTTGTATTGAGGAGCCCAGAACTGGACTGAGCACTCCAGATATGAGCAGAGAAGGATCACTTTCTTCTCCCTGCTGGCAGCACTTCTCCTGATGTAGCCCAGGATGCTCTTGGTGCTCCATGCCACAGGGGTGCATTGTTAACTTCAGCTTAGCATCCACCACGATCAACAGGTCTTTCTTGGCTAAGCTGCTTTCCGGCTGGTCAGCCCCATGCTGATAGGTGGAGTTATTCCTCTCCAGGTGCAGGGCTTTGCATTTCCCTTTGTGGATGTTAATGAGTTTACTGCCTGCATGTTTTTCCAGCCTGTCCCGGTCCCTCTGTATGGCAGCACAGCCAAAGAGAGCATCAGCCACCTTCCCTGGTTTTGTATGGGCTGTGAACTTGCTGAGACTGCTCTCTCCCCATCATCCAGTCCATTAAAACAGACACTAAGCAGGACTGACCCCTGGGGTAACCCCAGCTGGACTTGGAACACCATGCTTCAGCTGGTCATCAGGTCATTCCACTGTCCCCTAGGCTGTTCTTCCTCTGTTTGTCCCCAAGGATGTTTGAGAGAATGCCAGAAGCCTTGCTGAAGTCAACATAAACGTCTGTTGTGCTCCCCTCACCCAGCAAGTCCCCCTTGTCATACACAGCTGTCGGGCAGGGTCAGTGGGATTTCCCCTCCATAAATCCACGTCTCGTCCCTCGTGTATTTAGAAGTGGTTCCCAAGATTATGTGCTCCGTCATCTTCCCAGGGATCAAGGTCAGGCTGACCAGCCTTTAATTCCTCAGATCTTCCCTCTTCTTGAATATAGGAGTGCCATAAGGAAGCAGTGCTGTAGGAATAAAATCCCTTTCTTCAATGAGCGATTTATCTGTAGCTCGTCTATATTTTTGTGAAAAAGGATGAAAACAAGTGGCTGAACAGAAGCAGACAGCTTCCATGGAGGCATAATAGTATCACTAGCGTTCTACACACCCAAAATGTCCATTGTACAGTGCCATCACATGGTTGGAAAAGGCAGTCTTGGAAACAACCCCATAATTAGCAAAAGAGTTTCCTCAGTTTTTGCTTGCTTCTTCCTGGATTTCTCTCCAAATCCTTGGTTAATTGGACTTCAAAACAAAGCAAGCCCCCATTTCACCCCCCCTGTTACTAGTAATTAATTATTGATGTATTACTAAGTTGCCAGCAAAGACTGGGTCAGGTGTACCTTGGTGACAGTGCCTAGAGCTCCAAGATGCTGGTGGTTATTCCAGGAGTGTGGCCAACATCCCTGGCACCCAGGTCAGAGGGGGCAGCAGACGTGGAACTCCAACTCTTGAGGTCTGTCAGGCTGGGCCCTGGGCTGCTTGCATGAGCAAGCCCTGCTAACTGCATGGGGGCTCATGGGCTCAGGCCAGCCTTGGGTGTCCACTGGATATCACTGTGAGTCAGAAGTTAAAATTTTGTTCTGAGCTAATAGTACAGGATTTAGTACTGCTCCTTTGGTGTTTGCCAGAACCCAAATATGTCTCTGTAGTATCTCCTCCAAAAGAGGAACTCCTCAAAGCAGTCTTGATGCTCCTGACTTGCATGCAGATGCAATGAGACGTGTAGAAGACAAAAAGGGTTTGCTCCATCATGATTACTTTTGCCCGGTGATCTAAAACCGTGGTTAGCCCCCTAGAATGTTCAATGTAAGTGGACTGTGGCAAAGATAAACTCCTGCTGAAAGAAAACACATTTTAATAAACAAGCTTCTAACTAACTTCATAACTTCTGTGGAAGCTATGTCTTTAAAGTTAAACTTTAGTGCAGAAGAGCCTTCTAGAAGCCCCCTGCAGCCTTCTTTTTCTGGGATTCTTAATGCTCAGGGCTTTCTCCAGAGTGTGGTATATCTCTAATATCATACTAATATTTCTAATGTCATATCTCATATACCTGTAAAATCTGTACATATGTATCTTGTTCTAGACTGCCTGCCTGAGAATCCCCTCTGAATAGATTTTGCTCCCATAAATCCTGGTGTAAAGAGTTCTGCCATGTTACTGTGCAGAAAAGGAGACTTACTCCTTCTTAGTGCTGTGTGTGCACATGTGTGGGGCAGCCTGGTGCCCTGTGATCACAGGCATTTGGGGCTTTCTCAGCCGTTTGGTGAAGTGGATTTGCGTGGAATCAGGGCTTGTTTAGACAAGCTCAGTCCATGGGATAGTGTCTGAGGGGGCAAAAGGCAGCTTTGTGATCCAACAGAATGAGTCGGGGGAAGAGCAAGAGGGGGACCTGTCAGAGAGATGAATGGGCTTGCTGGAGTCACAGTGGGTGAATGGCAGAAGTGGAAGTAGGCTGTGAATCTCTGGAGACATGTCCTGGTGCTGGGTTACTAATTTGCATTTTGATTGAGTGCCTCTCTTCTGATTGCCCCTTCCCCAGCCCCATTGTCGGTGGATGCTTCAGCGTAGTATTTATTTTATTCTTCCTTCCTTGTTACAAGAAAGGAAAGGGAAGCCATCTTACGGTTCTCAGGCTGCATCTTGGAACATTTGTCACCTTGTTTAGAGAAGGAGGTTTTCCTTCTGTGTTCCTGCTTTATATGAAACATTTTCCTCTAGGATGTGAGTACACTGCAAGTGTCCACCCTTTGTCTTTAGCTCAGGTGTCAGTTCCAGAATTCCTGGTTTGGACCAAGCCACCTACCATTTTCCCATCAAAAGGCAGATCTGTTCAGGATTAAACTTCCCACATCTGATCCCTTCTTGTTTTACAATGCCAAGTCTTTTACCCAGCTGTACGTTTATTATTTTAAGGGTGCTTTTTTCTGAACACTCATTAATGTCCAGGTACTCTGCCTTCCTCTTGCTTCCACTGGAGCTTCCATCTCCACTGCTCACTTGGCCACCGTCCTGCAGCAGCTCTGGCCTCCTGTTATATACATAACTAATCTGGCAGGCCAGCAGGGCTTTTGGAGGAAAAGCAGCATCCCTCTGGACCTTGGGAGTCCTTTGACAGAGTTCACTTTCTCCTCTCTTCCAGCACTGAGTCCTGGACACGTTGCTGACTCTCTAATCCAGTAAGCATCCCTCCCCAGTGCACTTGGCATATATGCAGAGTGGAAGGATGTGTGCTCCATATCTTCCATCCAGTTGCTTCCCTCTGGAATATTTTTTTGCATGTAAACAAGAAATCATCCAGCGGTATTTTAGAGAACAGGATTTTTAGCCTAAGGATAAGCAGCCAGGTTCATTTGATCACATCAGCATTTGGGAGTATAATCATGTCAGTCCAATTTGCTGCTCTGCCTGATAACTTTAGCCAGTTTCAGCAAAATTTGACAGTACATTAGAAGTCTGAGAGACATGACATTCCCTCCATGCAAACAAGCAGCTTGAGACAGCAGGAATAATCCCAGTGCAGTCATTGTTAGGCATCAGAGAATCCAGAGAGAAGCAAATGCTTGCAAAGCACACAAAGACATGGGAAGCATCAGTGTTTTGCTCTTCGCTGGCCAGTTGGTTTTCACTGGTTTAATTCCAAGGCACTAGGGTGAATGGTACATTAGGACAAAGCTGGCTCCCTGGCTTCATGGCAGAGAAATTATTGGGATGGTTATACTGTAGTAGAGCAAAAGTGTCCCTGACAAACCTTCTAGCATTCCAGCCATAGCTCCTGCATCTGCTGCAAGATTCCCTGAGTGGCCACATGCAGCACTCTGGGTACATACCCTCTGCAAAGTGAATTTTGTGATAGGGAGCAAAACAGGGACACATTCTTAGGAGTCTAAAAACAGGTTTAAGAAGGAAAATCCATTTAAACGTGCAGGAATGCAGCACATATTTGAAGTTCCAGTTTGTTGAGACCACTGTCTCATGGCAAAACCTCGGGAATGCAGGATTTAGACTGAGTTTTCCACTGCCAGGCAGAGACACTGAAGAAGAAGGATGCCCAGACATACAGAAGACCTGCAGCTTTTTCAGCTGAGGGACTGGAAACAAAGCATAACCCTTCTGAAATTCCTTACTGGGGTAATTTCTGTCATATCTGGGCCCTGAAGCAAAACCAGTCTGGGTTTTTGCAATAGCTCCTTGTTTTCCCTTAAGCAGCTGCCAGAAAAGAACTTAAGAATAGAATAACTTTTATTTCCATTGTTTTCCCTCTGCTTTTCAGCTTCAGCCTTGGTTGCCACAGCAGCATGGGAATGGCTGGAGCTGGTGGCAGCCTCTGCATTTGCTGCACAAGCTGCAGGGGGTCACCCACCTCAAACTCACAATGTGGAGGCTGTGAATGTCCAAACCTTCTGTGCATGATCAGCCAGAACAGCATTCTTCTGCCTTGCTCCAGCCCCTAGACACATGCCAGTCCTCAAAGGGGAGTTTGGCAATTATTGATTTTTTCCTTCTTTGCAGTATGAGGGAGTGCTTCATCTGCAGACAGTTTTCTCCTGGGGAAGAGGCATTTCCTATTCTTAAATGATCAGGGGACTGGGCTTTTCCTTATACAATTAAGACAACTCCAGCTGAGACTCTTTTTCTTGTCTCTGCCAAAACCTGAAATTATCTCCTCCCTTACTGTGAGTTTTGAATGTTTTGCTGCCCTTGTTTTCCCTGAACTTGCACATTTTCACATATCCCAGGGAAATGTATTCCATTGCCTCTTGCAGAAAATGCCACTTGTCTCATGAGAGGGCTGCTTGACTGATTTCTACCCTAATTTGACAGATCAAGGACACATTTTTCTTAAGCTTTTGCATCAATTTCAGTCTTCTAAGCTTCTGTGCTCACAATTAAAAGTCATGGTAAGAAATGTGGTAGGCTGTGGTGATTACCAGAGGAGTGGAATCGTTCATCAGTTAAACCTGTTTTCAGAGCTGTAGACTGATGGGAAATTTGTGAAACAGCAGCGGGTAGTCAAAAGTCAAATTCACAGAAAAAAAGAGTTTGTCAGGAAGCTCATTTGGCTGAACTAGATACACATCACAGCTGGAATTTCTGGAAGAAAAAGTGCAACTGTTTGAGTAAAAAAACGTTGCTGGTGAGCCCAAAGCACTGGAAAAGCTGTAAAGAATTACAGATGTTTTTACTGAGGCTTAGCAGGTGATGCACGTATGGCACCTCCCTGCCATGGAGCAGGAAGAAAAGGAACAGAGGGACAGAAACAACATGTGAAAAGGGCTACAAAACAATCAAGAAGTGAATAGAAAACATCAGAAGGACAGTCAGAACAAATGGACATTGATGTAAGCCTGTTCCCAAAGCACCACCTGCCCTGGGCTGACTGGGAGATGGATCTCACACAGCTGAGTGCCCACTGTAATTCCAAATAAACCGGTGCTGTGGGGTTACCCTGTGCACACCAGCATTCCTCATTGGGTTTGGCTTGCAGGGAGCACTGCATGGCTTGGGCAGAGGCATGGCTCACCTCAGCAGCCTCTGGCACACGGGGAGAGAGGAAGGATCCTTCAGGTGAACAGAGAAGTGCAGTGAGAGGAGCAAGGCACACGTGAACCACGGGGATACTGCCTAGTTTGGGTTTCACTCTCTCCAAACCACTCAGCAGCACTGTATAAAAACCACTCGTGGTTCTGGAGGGTCCCTTTCTGAAGCCTGTTAAAAAAAAGATGTGGCAGGGCTGCCAGGAACATTCTCGTTACTTAGGTTAATTAATAGCTCTTTGCTTTGCACAGCAGTGGGAGCTGGGCTAGATGCCAGGCCAGGAATGTGGCTGGTTAAACCCAACTGTTAACCTAGAGTGGAACTCCAGTGTTTTGGTGCAGTAACCCTGCGAGGGGAGCTTGGTGCTCACGCCGCAGAAAGGGTTGCCATGATTGCTTTGCTTTGCCCACATAGGGAACAGTGTTACGTGTGTGGCTCTTACACTGGTAAAGCTGCTGTGAATAATTAGTATGCATTTTCTGCTTTTGAATAATCCCTAGTGGCAGCTTTTATTCCTCTAAATGACCTCCAAGGAAGAGCCTTGCAGGTAGTTTGAAGAAAGCAGCCCCAAATGCCTCTCTTTCAGAGCACTGGCCTCAGCAAATTAGACACAGAGGCCTCTGGAATGCTCTGCTGGTTTTACAGAGCATGAAGTTGTAACTGAGAAGCAGCGCCTGCACTTCAGGTTAAATTCAGGCATTTTCCATGCTAAAATAATTCCAGCTTCTTCATTTGCTTCCTTTTCCTGTAGATCCCTTTCCAGTTGATACATTTTATACTGACAGTTTTTACAGATATTGGCACTGGTAAAACAAAATTCCTGACCAAAATTCAGACAGGAATTTTTTGTAAAACAGTATGTCTTTCCTAGCCAGCTGCTGTTCATTTGAGATAGCAGGGAAGGCAGCTTTAAATTTGTATTTTAGTTACACACAGTTAGAGTCGGGCTTTTTTGCACTTTATAATAAGTAAAATGGAAATGCAGGTTGGCTGTTACATGTGGGCTGCTCTGATGGGTGGAAGCAGGAGAGGAGAAGTGGATGCACAGGAATGACTGAAGCAGAGCAGGCTGGTCCATCTCTGAAGTTTACATTAGCAGTGGGATCATGACATCTTTCATCTTCAGTTGTGTACAGTCTGAAAATCAGTCTTCATGCCCTAAAGCAATCCAAATCCTCCATTTCTTTGAGTGGTCTGGTGAGAATATTGTATTTAAAATGTTACGGCCATAGGAATGTTATGATCCTGCTGTCCATCCATACCTTTACAGCACATATATCCTAAAGAAATCCTTCAATACCTTTCAGAGAAAATGATCATCATGGCTGTAGCCTCTTTTATGATGTCAGCAATCAGGAGGGAAGGAAAAGGTGCCATTTTTATGAGCTGGTATTTTAACATGTGTGAAGGGGACAGCAAAGCTTGGGCAGCAGGGATTGGCTTAGAAGGTCCTGGGGGTGTGGAGTTCAGTGCAGGCTCAGAGTTGCCAAGTGTCAGGACTGATCATCCTTTCTGACTCTACAAGTCAGACTCTCCCCTCAGTGGTACCTTGGGAGCGAACCTAAATCATTGTTCTGGATTTAGTAGCAATACTGGGGTGAAAAGGATTTCCTGACCGTGGTGCAAAATTATACGAGTCTGTCAGCATTCCTGCATTCTTAAAATTGCAGTGCTGCTTGTCACATTAGCAATACCCACTTCTCTTGCAAATGGGATTCTTTATAGTCTAAGTAGAAGGATGGGAGCACTGAGAAGCCAGCCTTCCCTAGAAGGATGTCCCCTCCACACAGTAGCTCCTGGAGAAGTGCCTTGAGAGACTCCACTGAGTGGATTATGCTGCAGGTAGTACTGTTTGATAAGGTCATATAAAAATGCCCAAAAAGATAATGATTAAGTTCCCCAGGAGAAGGATGGAAACCAAGGAGAGGTGTGGTCCTAGCTGAGGAGCAAGATTGCAGAGATGGCTTTACTCCCTGTAGCCTCCTTTTGTAACGTTAGGTTTGTGTCTCACAAAAAGCATCTTTTAAAAAGTATTTGGGCCTTCAAGATGCTGCTGAGTTCCTTAGGTTAGACCCCAAAGCTTTTAAAAGTGGCAGTTTAATGGTTTCTCAGTTTTTTGGACCTGTGTCTCAGTTCTTCTCTTGGACAATGACTGTAATGGGGCTCTACCCCAGAGCTTGTGATGTGCCTGGTACGCAGCCCTGCAGGCAGTAAGTTTGCTTTTTGTCTGATCTGCCTCAGTGCTAAATCATGTCCAGCCTTTGTTAGTGTGCCCCGATGCATTGATGCAGACAATTTTTCAGCACCTGAAGCTCTAGTTTTGAGATTACTGACTTGTTCCCTTCACGAAGAGGAGGTAGAGTAGGGAAGAAATACGGTGAGAGTAGGGAAGAAATTAGATGCTTGTGTGTGTCCTTGTTTGTTTTTCCCCACTGTGAAGCATTAATTAGTGACTGAATGCAAAATCTCCTTTCCCCTATTTGTTCTTACAGGACTCATACAGGAGTTAGAAAATGTCGTGCTGTAATAGTACAAGGGACGGCAAACTTCATGTGGAAGTGGAACACTGTGAAATGCTGTCAGGTCCTAAGGACATTACTCTAACAACACTCCTTCTTTGGCAAAATAGGGAGTAGGCAAAGCAATCTGTGATGTAATGGTCTGACTTGGCATTTACAGCTTGCAAGCGACTGTTTAGCAGCTCAGCAGTTTAGGATTATGGAAATACAAGCAGAGAGGAATATTGTTATTTGAAATTGTGAGATGGTTTGATAAACTTCCTTCTTTTACAGATTCGGTTAAACAGCAGAGGACTTATCTATTCTGTTGGTCTCCTGCTGGCATCAGTTTTTGTCACAGTATGTATATAGTCTTTCATTCTTCTTTTGCAAAAGTGGGATTTTTAGAGACATTTTCTTCACCTGCTCCTTTCTCATCTCCAGCTGAAACAGTGGTTGCAAAGTCTGTTGTTACAGGATAGGGGTGCTCCCTGCTGTTGAAAGCATCCCAAGACCTTGATCCAGCTCTTTGCTGGAGCTGTCACTCCCACGGGGTGGCACTCCTACCTGTATGTTTATCATGGGAGGAGCCTGCCAGAGCTATTAGTAACCATCAGGTATTTCTGTGCTGGAGCTGAAGCAGGTCCCTGGATGCACGATGAGATCCATTCTTCTGTGAGACAGGCAGACAAAATGCTAAGCAGATTTCTTGGCCCTCCCTAGGATCCTTCTGAAATATAACGGAGTCCAGAAAAAACATTGCCTGACAATGTTGCTGTTGAAATCAGTGCTTGGTGTTCCCTGACCTTTCCCAGAAATGATAGAAGAGGAATGATGTGACATCTTCCAAATCTTGAGCTGGGGGGGCATCCTGTGTAATGTACACCAACACAACTCCCACAGTTCCCACATGCACAAGACTTTAAGCTTTGGTGGGAGCAAACTGTGCAAAGTCAAGCAGTCTTAGACTGTGTGGCTCTAGATTGGGATGCAGAGGAGCATGTGAAGCATTTTGAGTTTAAAAAAAAGGAACCTGGCCTGTAGATCCATTTCTGATTGAATTAAATGCAATTGTTCTTGCCAAAATTAAATTCACTGCAGAAACCTAATGTGAGGTGATGTCAGTCAGGGTGGCTTCTGTGACTGCTGCTGTGATTTACTCGAGCTGTGGTTTTCAGCTCACTTGGTGCAGTTTGTGATTGCTTCCAACTAATCATCATCAGTAAGGGGACAGCCCTCTTTTAGCTTCTGTAACTGAGGAGGGGATTTACCAATTTGCTCAAAATGTTCCTGCTGTAGTGGCTTACTCTGTGTTTATTGTAGGTTTTTGGTGTCCACATGAACAAATGGAAACTGGATAAGAAGCTAGGGTGTGTGTGCCTTTCCCTTTACGGCATCTTCCTGTGTTTCTCCATCATGACAGAATTCAATGTTTTCACTTTTGTGAACTTGCCCATGTGCAGAGACCACTAACGCAGGTGGCAGACTGTCGGGAGGAGCTTCCTTTTTACCTGTGCAATACAAGCCACGGCTGGCATCTCCTGGATGCAGTGCACCTCCAAGTCGTGACCTAGATCCTGTTCACTGTTCATAGGACCCGTGGCCCCATCTAGGTTTGCCCTCTCCCCGGCCCCCACAACCTGGAACAATCCTTCATCGATGTGAAGAGTTTTTTTCAACATCCGTGTGATTTCCTAGCTCAGTTTTTGAACAGTGTGACTGGGACTCAAGATGAACTGGCTGCTAACTGGCGTTAAGCCAGTCAAGACTGGTCTGCTACAATTCCTTCTTTTTTTTAAGTTATTTGATGGAAGACTAATTAATTTATGACTTAAGACTATTGCTACAATGCAGAAGAGGGTACGTCATATGGAGGTTGACTTTCAAGGAGAATCATGGGAATTTTTTTTTGTTTATTTTTAGCTCTTAGTTTTGGGTTTGCAGGTTTTTTTTGTTTATTTGGGGGTGGGGGTGTTGGTTTTGTTCTTTTTTTTTTTTNAGATCAGCATCCTCTCTTGCATCTTCTCCTTCTGAGTGCTGGGTCTCCTGTAACAATCCAAAGGCCACAGGGCAGTGTAAAATGGAAATGCAATTCAAGGTACTCAGCATAAGAATGGATAGAAGAAGATTGTCAAGGAAAAAACTGATGACTTTTTACTATAGTTAACCTTGTACAGGTGTGATGAGGAGTGCAAGCTAAATGTGGATTCAAAGGGTAAACCCTGCTACCGTTTCACTATGAATGTTGGAGTTTTATTATCAGGATGTTTGTTATTTCCAAGCAATAGTTTGATCGCCAGCCCAGGAGGGCTTCCAAGGAGGTGTCCTGGTTTTTAATGGTCTGCACGTGGAAATGGAAGGTCGGAACTTCCTCCGCTTCATCAGATTTCTTGTTTTGGGGGGATTCAATAGTTCATGTCTTACTCGTTCAGAGAAGGACGTATGTACAAGTGAAAACTTTTCTAAATGAGTTACAGACACTGGTTTCTTTAGGAGGAAAGAGGCATATTTTGCACAGACATAGTTACTGAAGTCATAATTTGCCATTCTTTAAAGAATACACTGGACCTGGCCAGATGTTTGTCGTCTTAAGCAGTTGAACTTCCCTGGTAACAGATCATGTGGATTCATCACCCCTCCTTTGGGAGGGAGGAAGACACAGACAGAGACGGCACATTTTAAAATGTGGAATATCTTCAATACAGGCTTGCTCACAGATCTTAAGTTATTGTGAAAGTTTAGCTATTCATTGTTCCAATATCCCTGCTAGATTTTGTATAATTCTGTATTATTATGCAGGCAGATTCCACCCCTGAGAAACACCATCACTGCTTCATTTGTATGTATTGATAACTGTGGGTTGTTGCCACTGTGACTCCTGTATTTACTTTAAGCACTGATCACTTCTGATCCATTTGGTATGTTTTTTCCTTTTGTATATGTTCTGCTATGAAATGTATTAAGAGACTACCAGCTAGGTGAATGTTTTTGTCTATGGTACAGGCAGTGGCAAATAATAGTGAAGGTACGGCAAACCCTACGTGACAGAAGGAAAGGAAAAAAAACCGAAACACCAGACCCTAAACTATAGCAGGAAAAGAAAGAACTCCAGATTAAAAGCAAAAAGAAGAGAGCCACGTTCTGTTCACAGACAAAAAGCCAATTTTAATTTCATTTGCAATTTCCGAAGTGATTTTGTCAGTCTGATTTTCTTTGGGCAAAATGTTGTAAATGAAAATATTCACACCCTGTGGTTTCCCTTCAGCTCCGCAACTGGTTTTCTTTGTTTGTTACACCAAACACGTGGAGGCACTGGCAGCTCTTGCACTGTGCGTGGCAGTGAAGCCCTGTGGAAAAAGCCACCTCCCGCCAGCCTCGCTCCAGGAAGGAGCTGTGCCGGTGGATCCCTGGGGAGAAGAAGGAGGGGCCCAGGGAGAGGCAGTAGGGAGAGTCGATGACATGCCTGCATCGCCAGCTTTCATCCTGGAAAGCAATTGTGTTGCTGCTTGTTGAGCTCTGCAGCTGAGGTCTGAGCAGCCTTCTTGTACCTGTGCCCGCGGGACATCCTCTTGCGTTAGGAAGCCCACTGTACCTTCCTGTTGCTGGGTTTTTGTTTCTTCTGTTGTTGTTGTTGTTAATGAGATGAATAATAACAACCACTAAAATGCCTAAAATACTTCCTTAAGTCAAATGATGTTTGCAACAATGTGGCACGTGTCACTAAAGCCACCCCACAAACACGCAGCTCCACTCTCACAGCGAGATGCAGTTCCTCCTAAGCAGAGTGTGTCCTTGCTGCTAAGGGGAAGGAAAAAAAGGAGAGAAGGTTCATATCAGGGCCTATTGTTTCTTCTATTTTTAATATTTATACTGCTGCTCCAATGGAGCCAGTTGGATCTATTTCTGCGAAATAGCCATTACCTATCCCATGGCACAAAAACTGCACGAGTATTTTTTAGGAACTTTTCCTACTGGTGTGCATTAAATACTGTAGTAATTGTAGTTCTGTAATTGTTATGTGTAAAACCTGAAATACCTTGCTTTGATACTTGTGTGTGTTGCCAGAATGTTCTGCAAGCAACTTATTCTTAGCAGAAGGAGAAGGTACCTTGAACTGCCGTTACCTGTGCCATAGATGACTGGATAAGCACATCCTAGAGCAATGGTTCCTGCCAGATGTGCTGATGGTTTGCAGCTAAATCGTCAGGTCCAGGCCTGGTTTGGAACAGAACAGACCGACTGAGAGTCTGCATTGGTGTTAGGGATGCGGGAGAGAGTGCACCTCTCGCGCTCCCTGGCACAGCCACAGAGCAAAAAACCGGCAATTTTGGGCATCCTTCCTGTACACCCTCTCCAAAAGTGGCATGGACAGTTCTGTTCCTGGGGGCCTGCTCAGAGCTTTGCTGGGCTTTGCAGAGGACTGCCTCTCCCAGGGGTTCTCTCCTCCCAGGGGTTCTCCCCTCCCGCAGTCAGACTCTGGAGGACAGCCAGTGCCTGGCCTCAGTGTCCCCATGGGAGGCCCTGCTGTCACTGCCATGCACGGCCTCAGGAGCCAGCTGGGTTGGCACAGCCCCTGGGGGCTGGGGTGGCTGCTCCAGGGAGAAAGGAGGGGCTCTGAAGCCCAGGGAGCCACCGGGGAAGCTGGCTGTGCTGGGTTTTTTTAGCATGACTGTGATTCATTTGCAGTTTTCATCTTCTGAAAGCAAGGGGTCACCTTTGTGTCTGTGGCCGCTCTGGTTTCTTGGACCAGTCAGCTGGTTTTGTTTCCATTCCAAGCAATTTCAGATGATCTTCAATGAGTATTTCAAAGGCAGATTAAAGAGCCTTTTCCTCCATGGAGAGGCTTCACTGCAGTTCTGACTTTGACTTAAATATGTGATCCTTGGCTGGCTTCAGATCTGCTTGACACGGATGGCCTTCCTTTGACAGCGGTTCAAAGGCAAAGGGATAGGATAGGGTATGATAAGAGATGGTCTTAAGATATTCTAGGAAAACTGCTTTTGTCCCTACCAAAGGTGAATGTTTTACTTGCCTTTTTTTCCCTCCCTTTTCCCCTTTATTTTATTTTTGTTTTTCATGTGCTGCGCTTTTTAATGGACTTTTTCTGTGACAGGAACACTAATATGAAATGTATGCGTGGGAGATTTTCACTTGGATAATCTGTTTGTTTTGCTGTGATGCTACTTGCATGCTTAGTTTCCAGCTCCCTGTCGTCAGCTGTGTCACTGAAATCAATTGATTAGCTTTGGATTTGTGATGGTGGTGCTCGTGGAGAATGAGGTGCGGGACTGGCTTTTTTTCTTGACAAAACAAATCAGGCAGAATGGCAGTCAAGTTTTAGAAAAAAACAACGTTCGAGGCAGGTGGAGCAACCTGAAGGTAACATTTAATACACTGCTGTCAGAACAGGGATTTTTATATGTCTTTTCCAATTGATAGTTGTGAGATAAAATGTACATTCAGTATTGTTGAACAACTTTTTAGAAAACCATAGCTTTCTGCTGATTGACAAATGTTTCTTATATTAAGATTTTTTGGAAACTCTAATCCTTCCAATTAAAGTTCACCGAGATGCAATAGTGTGAGGTTTATCTATTTCAAAGTTACACCACTGGAGCTTTAAACTTGTTTAAAAATATATTTTAAAAATCAGTTTTAGTGGACCATGCTTACCTGGATTTAATTCTATTTTGTACTTTCAAAGTTCCACTTGATCAGCAGCCACTGCAAGTTAGTCTAAAAGAGACTTAAATCCAGGTAAGAATGTTCCTTTTGCGTTGGTACAACTTTAACTGAATCAGTTTAAAGCCACAGTTTTAAGGAAAGCAGTGGAAGTTTGAATATTTGAAAGACCTCAGCCACTTGAGATTTTAGGGAGCTGCAGAGTCTGGGTGTGCTGAATGGATGTCCCAAGTGAAATGCAAGGCTTAGTTTCAGGAAGAGTTTTCAGTATTCAGGGACTTGAGTGAAATCTGACCTTAGTGAAATAAGGGGCAGAACCCCTGTGACTGTTGTAGGGTCAGCAATATGTTTGTAGCAGTGAGTCCTGGAAGGGGTGGGGACACTGCGTTTTTTTGGGTGAGTGGCCTTTTTGTTTTGTTACCTGAATAGATAAATGACTATTACTTAATAAGACCAAGCACCTTTAAGGGAATTTACATAAATATTCTGTTAGCACTTAGTGGCCTCAAATCTGAAGCACAGTTCCAAAATGCATCTACTTCTGCCCAAACTGCTTGGACTTGTCTGGCTGAATTTGAGGCTCAAGCTCTGGTGAGAACAAATCCCTACCTTTTGGAGAAGTTCACTTTATTCCTGGGAAAGCAATAGAGTAAGAAATGGCAGTCTGTTTCGTTGTGCCCTGGGGATGTAAATTGGCTATGAAATCGATTATTTGCTGGCCTGAAAGAGTCTGACATCTAGGCCAAGTTATCAAAGTTTGGGTAGAAGCACTTAATTGCAGGAAGGCTTCTAAAAAAAGCACAGACTGTTTAAAGCAACATATTTTTAAATGTATTTATGTAGCAAGAATCACTTTATTGTGGCATTTTTTAGATAGGTTTCTGTTTTTCTAATACTCTTGCAGAACAAGTTTGAAACCCTCCACACCAACAAGAACAACCTGACAGAAATCCTGTCAGTGTAATCTTTGTCTGCCAGGTAGGATCTGAATGGTGCTGAAAGTCAATGTGATAATTTTACAGCAGCAATTCAACATGACATTTTTATTGCCAGCTGAGGAAAAACATACTACTGCATGCCTGACCCTGTGGGGATGTTTGGAGTTGATTGCAGATCTGCTCCAGTGCTGAGCATTTGTGGCTGAGGTTTTCCACTGGCGTGCCTGGCAAGCAAAGCGAGACCTTGGGTTCCCGGGGGAGCAATGCCTGCTGCTGAATGTTTTGTCCTGTCATGAGAGCAGAGGGCTGCTGGGGCACAGGACAGGCCCCTTGGCTGCTGGCCACTGCTGCCAGCCTTGGATTACACTCTTTTTCCTTTTTCAGAGCAGGGGCATCTATTTCTCTGAGGACCAAATCTTAACCTTAGCTCTGCTCAGGGTTGCTTTTGGCTGATAAATGCTGGAGCAGGGGGAGGCAACAAGGGCTCTGTTCCCTTAACGTGTGTGGGGGCACATGTTGGGTGGCAGATGCTGTGTCACAGGAGGACTTTGGATAGAGCCTGTATAAATGTTGGGACATTCTGTGAAATCTTTCCCAGGAGCAGACATCCCTGTACACCCAGCAGCCACCTGCTTGCTTCCTTATTTTATTTTGCTCCTTGCGTTGCCAGGGTTCAGAATTTTGCTTCCACTTTCTCGTAAGCTGCATCCCTCTGGCTTTGAAGGCTGGCCCACGTCCTGCTTTCTGTAACACAGAATTAATGCACTGCACAAAGAGGGTGCAGGTTTTGATGCAGTAAGCTGATGGGAGAAAATGCAAGGAAATCCTTGCTTGGCACAGCAGCCTCCGGAGCAGCTGACCCCAAACACCACAAGCTCCCTGCCTGGGAAGTGCCCCAAGCCACTGGGATAATCAGGCACTGCACAGCACGTGGGGACACCTCTCACGTGTTTTCAGAGACTCTTTCAAGGGAATTTTGCACCCTGGATAAAGACACGCATTATACATTAACTATAATTGATCTAATTAAGGGATTCTAGATCTGACCTGGGCCTTTTATACTTTGTGAAGCCAGATTATACTATGGGAGTTTTACTGAGGAACTGGGTCACAAATTCATATAATTTATTGGCAGGTTTTTTGTGTTTCGGGATTTTTTTTTAAATTTTGTTTTGTTTTGTTTTTAATGTATGAACGTAGATTTATATTAAAGGAAAATACAGTATTTATACATATATATACACACTTTACCTAGTAAAGTATATGTGTTAACTGTTGTTAAATTGAAGCCCTGTGGTAACCAGCTGCTTCTGCATAGGAACAAATTCTTATCATGGCAACTGCTAAGGTGCCGTAAGTGTGTGAGTATTTAAGATAGTCTTACACATACCTATTTATAAATTCAAGCAAAGTTATATTTGTTTTAGCAAGGTATTGTGAGTGGTGCATGGCAGTTGCCTATCTGTAATATATCAGGTCAAAAACCTAAACAGCTTATCTGTGTACATTCAGTAATATTTCTAATTATTGTTAGTCATTTGAAATTCTGGTTCCATTGCTGAATATAAAGTCAGCTTCAGGGGGGGAAAAAAAAAAGAGCACATGTGGGACATTGAGGAGGTCAGAAAGTTCAGCAGTGCAGTATTTATGTGTTTTATTTATTTATTTATCAAACACAAAGTGCTGAGCCCCTGATTCAAGAAAACATTTCTCCATGCTGGCAGAAGATTTAGGAACCTAATTTCGGTCCCCTCCTAAAGCTAATGCCAGGTTTCCCTGGATCAGGGGCCAAGCAGACTAAGCTATTTAAAGCATCATTCCATCCTTTTAAGTGGCCACAAAAAGGGGTGAGACCTTCTCAAATGCTTGTTGTAACTTCTGTGAGTAGAGAAGGTGAGAAATGCTGAGAGATCCAAAGATGTTTCTGTAGCTGATCTATAGGAGTAGAAATATGTAAATAGTAATACTCCTTGCACTTTTAATACTTGTAATATCACTGTCACGAGGTACCATTTGCAATAACTGAAATTCACATTTCATAAGCTCTACCCACAAGTAGATTTTTTAATTATTATTTTTAGAGGGTTTTTTGTTCCCCATTTTCATTGAGGAAGTAATCTTCCTTTGGCTAGTTTTCCCCAGTTCTTTTCAACAGTAAGTGGTGGTCTCTGGTTAAATGTGAAGATCCCCTAAACCAGGTGTCACGTGCCGGCAAATGATTGGGGGAAGCCAACATTTATTGTCCCAGCTTTATGACAGGGTTGTTCCCATTTACAGCAGGCCAGGACCTCCCACGTTGAAATCCTGCAGTAAAAACGGTCCCAGCACTCACAAACACAACACTCCCCTATTCCCACCACACTGGTTTGGTTTCAGAGGGGTCAGCAGATCTCCAGTGCAGAAGAATAGATCACATCATCGCTATCAGTGAGGATACAGCAGGGCTTACCAGGGGGAAATACAACAGCAACAGTGGAGTCCTTTTACAGACAGTGTATTGGGGGAGACTGGAAGTCTTTATTTTGCCAGCTTTTAAAGACATGGGGGAATTCTAGATGTGGAAAGGTTAAAAAAAAGAAGAAGAGATAAAGGCTGATTGCACAAAGTACAGCCTCAGTCTTTCATGAAGGTTTGTATAATGTTCAAGTTTTGCACAGAGTGGGCTCCCGTATTCTGTCAAGCATAGAGCTCAGCTGAGTTGTTATTCCTTGGTTCTGAGAAACAACCTTTTTCTCTCATATTTCTCACTGCTGAGTCAGGACCTCCGAGTGAAATGCCTTGTGAAATTGCTTAGGTGAAGTGACCAAGCACAGAGATTGAACCACAACAGGTTATTGAAAGAAGCCAAAGCAAGATGTTTGTGTAATAACATTTTTTCTGAAGGTTTTTTTTTTTGTTTTAAGTAAGTGCCAGAAGCAAAGGACACAACGTGGGATTCTGTAATCATGCAGCACCATGGAGAGCAAGTGCAAGTGAAAATAGTATGTCATCACAAAAAACTGTCTGTAATTCAGATACTGGCAAGTTTCAAAGGGGTCACATTTACATGAAGATTTACCTGGATGCTGCTTGATCTTTGCAACTCTTGGTCTTTGGTCAGGAAAGGTGAGAAGTACTTTGTCCCTTTCTGAGGCAGAAGGGAGAGACATGCTTAACCCAATGTCTCTGACTCTTACCCTGGCTGCACAGGTGTGCCAGTAGCAGTGTGTGTACCTGAGAGTTCACTGGTGTGCACTGAACTTTGCAGTGCATTGAAGATTTAGGAATAAATCTTAGTGTTCCCTTGAGGAGCAGCGTGATTGACTTCACTGTCTCCCCTTGTCAAGGTGAGAATCCCTACTATGCAGGCAGTATTTGTGTGAGATTACTAATGGAGTGTTAATCCTTGCATCGAATCTTGGATTTCAAAACTGAAACCCTACTAGGAAGAGGTTTGTAAGGGTTTGGGTAAGGGTTTGGGGGATTTTTTTTTTTTTTTTTTTTTTTTTTTTTTTTTTGCTGTCTGTCAAAGTCCTGTGCAGTATGAACCCTCCTGGCAAGGTCTGGCGATGGTTTGAGTGTTCCTCTTGCTGGTGCACCCATCAGAGTTTCAGCCTGTGGGATGTGTGGGAGGGCAGGGAGGGCAGGAGCGGTGCTTCTGGGCCCAGGCACAGGTGTGTGACAAACAGCAAGGGGCACTTCTGCCAAGCACTCTTGCACAGGCCTGGCAGTTGAGACTCAGGTAAATCAGGTTTCCACAGAACAAAAAGGTGAGCAGACAGAACTGTTAATCCTCAAGTGTGCTGCATTTTCTCCAAGCCAAGCCCGAACTGTCATGTGTATGTGGTGCCAAGTCAAAGGAATCCAAGCTCAGCACCCACACTCAGCCTGGCATTACTGAGGCATGTGGGGACAGCCCCAGGGTCTGCACTCTGTCTGGGGGGGGGATGTTAAATTCATTTCAGGGCCCAGCAGTCAGCTGTTCAAGATCAGATCATTTCATTGAGCTGTAATGGAAAATTTCACTTGGTACTGTTGCTGAAGTCTTGGGCTGCTGAATGCCATCCCTGCTGTGGCTTGTTCTGAAACAGACCCTGAGACTGTGCCAGTCTCTGAATCGTGGGGTCTCTGTTTGTGCTACAGTCACAGCATCCAAGCTGCAGGAAGCACAGCAATAAAAGTGACTGATAGGAGCACTTTTTGTGTGATTGGGGATCAAACAACACTGGGTCCCCTATCTCTGGGCAATTCTGTGATGTTTCTAATCATAAGGAAGAAAGCGTAGGTGGAACTGAATGCAAATGTACATGTAATGTATGTTCATTTACAACCAGCCAGAAAGCAAAATAAGCAGTGGTTTCTAGTAATGTAATTCTATTCAAAATAGCTTTCTACTAAGTCAGCTTAAAAGTGTGAAAATGGTGGAGCCACAGACAAAACATTAGTTACCTTTTGAAATGAGTTGCAATGGTTTTGTCATACTTGTACAAGTGTTATAAGGTCAGCTTTTCTGTATGTTTTACAACTTACTGTAGAGTAGTCTTCTATGCATAGGTGTTCCACTTGCCTGTGTAAGTTACAAATCTAACAGAAATGAAAGCATGCATTTTTCTCTGTTTGCTGGTAACCTATGAAATTAGAAACTTGTATTTCTGTGTTTTTAATGTGTTATACTATAAACAAAATTCACAACACTTGTCTATGGAATATCAGAAAGTTTTATTAGAATTAATTACTTTAAATGTTTTGTCAATTGATTTAATAATGTGTCAGACATCTACACTAAGACAATATAATGTTTATCAATAAAAATATCCTCTCTTTGTACTAACTTAACATTTCAGGGTGTGCTTGGACATAGGAGTAGAGCACCCCTGTGGGTTCCAATCCCAGTGATTTATTAATTTTTGACTTAATTTTGAGAGTACTTTATATGCCTCGTTTGACCTGAGCATTGGATTAGGGAGTGAAAGAAGAAGAAAAGAGAGTTTTTATACTTTGCATTACCTGTGCCACTGAATGTGTGTTTGCTGTAAAGGTGTGTGCACCACAGCAGTTCCTTTAGAAGTCATCCAGTACACGTAGGAATCTCTGCAGAAACAGACGCTCTGGGAATTTTATTTGTTATTTTATAAAGAGTCAAATTGTGCTCTTTTACAACGGTACAGATCTGAAATTACTGCACTGGCGTTAGTTAATCTCTTCTAGCACAGGGAAGTGGGTGCTGATTGTCACTCTCCCGGCTGGAGGAATCCGTGCCTGTGCCTGCTCAGCCATTGGCAGCCGTGGTGATCAGAGCCAGTCCTCCCTCTGAAGCCGTTCCTGGAGCAATGATTTCAGTAATGCTTGGAATAATAACGAGGGGGCGGGCAGCTTCCCTCGGAGTGCTGCAGAGCACTTGTGGGCAGGGCTGGTCAGAAGCCGTGCTTCGAGAGAGGGAAATACTTGTGCTGCTTTTCGACTCTGCGCCAGCTGGAGAGCTGCAGTTCCCCCACCAGCTCAGCCTGCCCTGGTCACAGGATGCTTCTTCCTCCTGCCTCATCCCATGGGACACTTCAGCTGGCCCCGCCTCCCACTGTACTTCCCCTGAAGGAAGGGCTTGAGATCCTGGAATGAAAAGGCATGTAACTGGGTCTGGCTGCCTCACTTAACCACCTTTACCTGTGTCTTCGTAACAGCCGCTGACAAAAGGATCTGTTTCTTCTGAAGCACCTGCTGTGTCTGCAGGAAGCAGTGCTGTGTCTTAGGTTATTTACACATCCACAGCTCATTCCAGGTACAGAAGGGTCCTGCAGTGCGGAAAAGGCACACATGCTGATCCTATGTCTCTGTCCACCAGTGCAGGGATGAGGGTGTAGCTTTTGATGTTAATGCAGAAAATGTCTTTGATCAGTGCCAGCCCAGCAGTTGTCTTGAAAATATTTTCCGTTGCTGTGATTGTTTGCTTTCCATCTCTGTGGGCTTGCGACCCAGAGCATATGTTGGAATCCATACAGATATCTCTGTAGATACTTCCCCAGGACTGGTTTTCTGGTTCAGAGATAATCCCGCTTCTTGTCACAATTTGGTGCAGCTCCAGTTGGCTTTTAGACTCTGAAGATACTCTCACTTCCTACCCCCTGCCACAGTGATATGCCAAATGTGTGTCTTTTTTGTTTCTGTCTGGGGATTGCTTCATTTTAGAAATTTTTTCTGTAGCTTACAGCCTGGGAAGTTAGAAATTGGTTTTCAGAGATGGGGCGAGTATTTGAATTTCTAACCACTTTCATTAAAATTAGGAAAATCAGAGTTTGAAGGCAAGCCATCATTGCTTTCAGTGTAGATGTGGATGAATGTATTCATATTCATGTATTCACTTTTGCTTTTTTAGAAGCTGTTCCTGTGTTGCCTTTGCAGTTATTCTTCAACCATCACAAACCCCTGACTAAGCAAAGATGCGAATTCTTAGTGCAGAACAAAAAAAAAAAAAAAAGCGCATCAGAGCAAAAGTACAAACCGATTAAAAGAAAACTAACCCTCCTCTCCCACATGGCACTCTTAAAGATGCAAAAGTAGAGCACAAAGCCTGTTTTTTTTCCCCCTTTGGAGGTCACTTCTAGCTTGCTTTACAGCGGCCTGACTTGTGTCTTTGCCACCCCAGAAGTTATTTGCTTTGAAATAGTACTTGTGGAGATAAAAGATGTGTTTTCTGTAAACGGCAGATAAAAATCTCCTCCAGGCTCTGCCCACTTGATTTTGGCCTGTTTATTCCAACAGAAAGAGTGTGTGCATGCTGGGCAGGACGTGGGGCTGCTTGGCATCGCAGAGCACTGGGGTTTTGCACTGCAGGAAGGCTGGGGCATTTCCGTACAGCTCTTGTGGGCACCTCCCAGCTCCAGGTGAGACTTCCAGCTTGAGGCTTCTCCCATCCTTGCACGGGCATGCCAGAACATGGACATCCTACACATGCTAACCACACCCTGGAAAAGAAGGGCTTCATCGTTAGAGCTTTTAGTGCCAAAACAAAATTGTTCTGCTGCCTAAAACGAGGCAGTCTGCGGGTTGCTGCTGGGCTGAAGAGCTCCTGGAAGTGCAGCTCCCAACCCCTGGTGCTGGGAGGTGGATGCATACAGGTGCTTCCTGGAAAGCTGAAGCAGAGGCAGCGTGTGGCTGTGCCTTGGGAGAGCAGTGTGGAGACACAGGACTTGGGAGGAGCTGCAGGTATGTTGGTTTTGCATGGTTTTCCTCCCTGCTGCAGTAGTGATCAGCCCTCTGGGCACAGCTGAGCATCTGCCCACTTCCCGTCCAGCTGCCTCGAGCAGGCTGCAGCATTCAGAGACGAGGAGGAGGCTGATCTTCAGCCTCTGGCTGTGGGGAACAAACAGCGCTCTCTTTACGGTGCCAAACAAATCGCTAGAGAAGAGCAGCACAGAATAAACAAAAACAATTGAATACCACAGCCTGGAGAGAGCAGGTGCAGTGAAACCACTTCAAACTGTGCACACAAGGAGATTTTACAAGTGAGCCTTTAAAGAATAACCGGGGAAAAGAAGAAGTGGCCCAATTAATGTATCAGCTGCAGTGCAAATGTCTCAAACAAGTAACATTTTATAAAAGAGAACTCTGCTTTGTGTGTGAACTTAAATCAACGCTTGTCCTGCCTGAAATTCTTTTGTGCTGGCTGCAGGGAGAGCTTGGATTTTAGAAGTGTATTTTCTAATGTTGCAGAGCAATGCCATCTAGGGCATAGAGCTTTACAGTCACCAACAGGAATGTTATCCATCCTTAGCAACAGAGCTTCCTGGATCGAATATTTATAACTGGTTCATCACATCTGCATTAGGGCTGTTGAAATGTGCTCATTTTCAATATCTGCTTCCAGTTTTCTGGACTATGCTCAGTGTCAGATATTAATGGATTGTTTTGTCTCAACTGGAACATAATGAATTTCTGGATATACCTTATTTCCTCCTTAAATCCTCTTGGTAGCTTTCATCTGTGCAGCTCATCAGGGATTATTGATGGACTCTTCAATCTTCAGCTACTTGAGGAATCCATCATGGCTGTGATTAGAGCCACAGTACACTTGGGCGGTAGATTAAAATATTAAACCTAATAGGCCAGATCTTGTCATCCTCACTTAAAGCCACTTTACTGTGTTCTTGGGCCTCTCCTGTTGAGACCAAGGTGCCTGTAGAGTGCTGGTCTGTTTTAGCTGAACACACCCCAAGAATCTGGTCCTCTCTCCAGGCTGAAGATGAATACAAGGTAACTATCTGCTTGGTTTGGTGGAGGCCTGTGGCAGTAATGACTTGTGAACCTGGGCTCATGGGTATTACATTTTACATACCATCTCTTCTTGCTTCCTGCCATTTGAATTCATAATGCTTGGCCTTTCTAGGGAATGGTAGCAACATTTAGTGGCACTTTAGACAAATACTGTTTGTCTCTGCGATGGGATTTGTTCTGTATACACGAATTTGCTCCCCAATAGAGAACAGCAAGTGCTTTAGCTCTTAAACCAATCTCAGGACATTCTTCAAACCC
The DNA here is from genome assembly GCA_013400775.1 of Chaetops frenatus. Classification (NCBI taxonomy): domain Eukaryota; kingdom Metazoa; phylum Chordata; class Aves; order Passeriformes; family Picathartidae; genus Chaetops; species Chaetops frenatus. The sequence goes on from VZTR01015515.1 coordinate 470,226, forward strand.
CCAAGGCTGCACACCAGGTTCTAGACCAGCCTGCTTCTGCGAGAGTTACATTTGCAGCTGATCATCCTCAAGTTTCTGGTCTCGTATGACTTCCTTGTTTTTACAAGCGCTTCCAAACCAAAGGCAAAATACTTGACTACAACTTCAAAGCATTCTGGGAAATGTTAGTACTTCCACTAATAAACACAAGAGTTTTTAAAGTAGCTGCAGGAATTCTTTCCCCTCCCCTGGAATAATGGCGTTCTTGTTGCTATCTGAGCATAGGAGAGGGCCTGATTCTCCTCCAGGTTCACGGCTGTTTGGCTGCCAAGAGGTAATAAGGCAAATTATTACCTAATTATTAACCCTTCTGGGGTTTAGATGTTAACAGTATCAATTAAGAAGCATAAAGTACATTAGTAATGAAATTTCGTAGGGTCTGGTTAAACAGTGCACTGTTAAAACATGATGCTGAAGTGACAAATAATTGGTTCATCACAGTTCTCTCTAATGATCTCTTGTCCCATAAAGTGGTATAGTGTATGTCACTCCTTACTGTAACTAGAGATCCGGAGCACAGATGACTTGATATAGAAAACAATTTTAAGGCATGGCTACAACCACTGTCTTTTTCCCCTCTTCAGAGTAAAGATAAAATCATTACCTTCCTGCAAGTTAAGACAGCTGTGAGAGAAAGACTGGAAATATCAGCCTAGTTTTTTTGAAGGTGATGAGAGCATGCAGGTTTTCGCCAGGACTCCATCCACCATAGTGAAGGCAGAGGTTGGTTTACTCGCTAGCTGGTACATCCAAGTCCAGACTTGGATCAGCTCAAGTTGCTGCACTTCAGTGGTGGGCCAGGGACAGCATCAGGGATGCTGAACTCAGGTTCACTGAGGAAATCCTTACCCAAAAACCACAGGTCCTACCACCGCTTCTCTTCTACCCATACAGTGTCACCTAAAAACAGATACATGTTCAGTGTTGGGATCAGAATATGGCTTTGATCATTCCCAAGTTCCTGAGGATTACTCACAGTTAGTGTCTGGCATTCATCATCTCCCTTGACAGAGATCTCATCACTACTGCCATGCTACTTTGGCTCAGACTGCAGAGAAAGGAATAGCTTTTGGCAGATACACAGCTGGAATGAGCTTTCATTGGCAGCTGGAGGCTCGTTATTGCACCTCCCTTCTTGCTCCCTGAGCTAGTGAGGCTGCTGGTGAGGAGATGGGTCAGATGCCACGGCCCTCACACCTTCCTTACACAGTGCTCAGAGAGGGCAGGACGTGTGTGGTGTTTCTGTGGGGCTCTGACTCTGCAGGGGTTTCTGAGAAACTTGGGCTTCTGGTCCACACCTTCTTTGGGAGCCAGGTGTCCCCCTTTATGGATACACCTTCTGTTTGAATACTGTTGTCAATTAAAATCGGCAATTGTTAAATTAAAAGAGAGGGAAGGTAAAAAGTAAGTACTGATGAGCTGGAAAGGCAGTTATGCGGCTTTTCCACTTTTTCATTTCCTGGCTGGTCAGGAAGTTTAGTTGTGTTGAGCTCTCTCATCAGAACCGCACCATGGAGATCCATGTTGATGCGAGGGAGTGTTGGAAGGCTGTTGGCCAGATCTACCTTCATGGGACAAGGCTGAGAGGAAGGGAACAGGTGGGACAAGGAGAGATTCTGCCTCACTGTACATTGCAGGGCAACAGAACAGAGCACAGAACAACTCAGGATCCCAATACTTGCCAGGCTACAAAAAACTAACCTTGCAGAAAAACTAGTTGGCTCAGTTCTGTGGGGTTTTGTTCGCTTGTCTGTTAGTGGGCTTTTTTGGTGGTTTATTTTCTTTTTATGTGTGTAATTATGTTCACTTTGATCACTGTATGAAAAAGTAATCAGGAAAACGAGACAAAATTTTTCAGTCTGTTTTGCTCCTAAGCAGTTTTTGCTGTGCCTCCTTCGTGCAGTTTTGATTTCTATCTCCCTCCTCCCTTGCTATAAGGAGTGCAAATCAGAACAAGAAATCCAGCTTGAAGCCAAAAGTATAATACAAGTAATGCTGCCAAGGGTAAGATTTGGAATGCACTGAAGTAATGGCTGTCACATGCCATAAAATGAAACACGCATCACGTTTTCAGGTGAGAAAAGGTCACTCTGAAGTCATTGGTGGACATGACCTGGTTGTGGAGGCTGGGGTGGATTTACCTCCACGGCTGGGAGACAGCCCAGTTGTTCCTGTCGTGCAGCAGCAACGCATTCACCTCATAGGAGAGAGGTCCAAGCGTCTTCTCTGTCCTTTCCTGTGCTGCAGTTTCTCTTCCCACTCCTGCAGAGCTCACAGCAGTGTGACGGGCGTCTGGGGCAGGAGCCAGAGCAAGAGGAAAGTCTCTTGACGCAGGAATCTTGGCTTTCATGAAAGAAGTTAGTCAAAGGAATTAACAGTTTCTGCTCCTTGCTGCAGCTGCCACGGTGTGACAACAGATAAGCAAGTCTGTGTTCTGTCCCTGTGGTATCTTCTCAGGATGCTGGAGATCCATCCCGGTAACATGCTTTTCCTTTGTACTCGGGATGGGATTTTTATAGCTAAAGTACATACTGCCCTGGCCCAGTCAACCCCACATTCCATGGGAAAGCTTCCCTCACCTCTCCATGGTTTATAACACAGAGGAGCAGCAGCTTGGGGAAAGCTGTATGCTGGTCTTGTCCAGACTAGTCAGGTGCTCAGGGGCATCCCACTTTAAATCCTTCTGCCTACACATTGGTCTCTGACCCACACCCATATGATGAGAAATACAGCCCAGCCGTTCAGGGCTTGGAAAAAACTGCTCTTCTTCAGGCTTACTCTGTGTATAGAAGAAAGCCATGCCAAGCCCATCTCACAGGCTGGATTGAGGGGAGGGGTCTCAGGGATAAATAAGAAACACAAGCCGTGAAACTTGATGCCTTATCTCAGATTCTTCAAAGGCTGTATTAGGCAAAGGCTTTTCCAATGAATTTTGCAGTCCTTAGAGCTCAGTTCTGCTCATTTGGCAGGGCTGGCTATGTCCTAACCTGCCTCTTGTTTACTGCCTTTTCTGCTCTTGTTTTCCTCTGTAGCTGGCAGTTCACCTCACTGCTCTCAAATGCTGGGGTGGGGCGGGGAGAGTCGGGCAGCAGTGTCTTCCCCTTTCTCTGTAAAAGGGTAGCCTGGGGCTCTGATGCTCTACCAAGCCAGGCACTGCAAAACTGGACTTCAGTTCCATCTTCTAGGCTCCTGAATAAACACCAGCACTTCCCATTGGACTGAAAAGTCAGGCACGATTCAGCTTGTGGTAAATGCATTTTAATGCCCCAGTTCTGTGTGGTACTCATACAGGTGGAGCCGTTGTCAGAGGCCCTGGAGAAACCTTAGAGAACTCACCACTGCTGCCTCACCTGGCAAGCAGGATTGGCTCCAGTTCACGCCAGAGAAGTTTCACGCCTCTGTCAAAAAGGCAGCTATAGATTGCATGGAAGCTGCACCAACAGGAGCTGCTCAGCAGGGCCAACCAGGGCACTTGGGCCTGAAGATAAATGGGAACATTCATGGAAGCCGTGGATTAATATAAAAATCACCTTCTGGGACGTGAGACAGCATTCCTTCTTCCTGCCTCCTTCAAAGCTAGGTAAGCATCCACCTTTCGTTTTAATGGTCTCGATTTTGGAATTGCTTATACCTCCTTCAAGCAGATTTTGCCACTGCGGTGCGTCTATGAACGTGTTTGTAACCAGGCTTGACACGGCAGCTGCTCCCCACTGTGGTCACTGGCATTCTTAATGGGCACTGCTGGCAGCTGCCAGAATGGAAGGGAAATGTAGCTCTCATTGTTTTGTTATTGAAATAACTTGCACTGAAATACATCCTGGAATGAGCTGTGGAAAATGCACAGCCTAGCGGCATCCAGGCTGTCAATGATCTTAACCAGTTCGTTGGCCCAAGTCGGAGAACCTGCGCCCCTCGCACAGGTCCTGGTGACCAGGAGATGTCTCGGAGGCCACTCCGCCCCACGAGCAGGTGCCGGCGCGCTGAGGCGCGGAGCCCGCCCGGCTCCGTGCCCGAGCTGTCCCCTGCGCCCTCACGGGCCCGGCTCCATGCCCGAGTTGTCCCCGGTTCCCTCACGGGCTCGGCCCGACCCGGCCGGGGGCGGAGCGCGGCTCGGCAGCGGCGCAGGCGCGGGGCCCGGGGCAGCGGCGCACAGCNGGGCGGCTCCGACTGCGCTGCCCGGCGCTGCTGCCGACGCGCGGGAGGCGAGGTGAGGCGAAGCGAGGTGAGGGAAGGGCGCCGGGCCGTGCGGGGGTCGCGGCCGTCCGTGGGGTTCGCGTGGCTCGATCGAAACCAGCCCCTCGAAAGCGCCGCAGGAGCGGGCAGGCTGGGCCCAGGCGAGCCCCGGCGGCCGCCAGTGCCGCGGGGCAGCGTTGTCCTCGCCTTGCTCTCAACCGGACTCTGCCCTTTTCTCATCCAAGGGCGGCTGGACCCCACGGGCCCCAGACTGCTGTCTGTCCCGCCACCTCCCCGTCCCCTCGGGTGTCCCGGACCGTGAGGGGAGCGCGGTGCGGTGCGGTGCGGTGCGAGCCCGTAGCGCGGCCCCGGCCCTGGCACTGCCGCGGCAGCGCACGCTGCGACCAGGAGTCCAGCCGCTGCTCCACCAGGAGCCCTCAGTCCCGGCATCCGCTCCCTTTGTTGGCTGAATCACGGGCCCCCGGGGTCCAGAACGCGAGGATGTATGTCTTGCTGCATCATTTTCGGAATTATTTCCTCGTAAATATTATGTCAAAAGTTTCTTTTAGGTCGCGCAGGTGTGATTTGGTAGATGTAGAAAAGCAGACAGTGTATTTTACTCTGCGAGCTCGTCTTCTCATCTTTCCAGGCTGCCTACCTCTTGTGTTTTATTTGCTGATTTCCTAAAGTGTAACTGTTAAGCCGTAATAAGTAAGAAATGTCTTTATGTGCCTTTGCCAGCCCAGCTGAGTTGATGAGCTGTGAGCACAACACAATTTCCACCAGGTATTTGAGTGACAGCAGAAGCCCCGGGGGTGAACACGACAGTGCTGGCCGGAGCCCTTTCTCTCTCAGAGGATAGCTTGGGGTAACAGGTGAGGAACTGGTCGGGTGAGTGGAGTTGATGGTGCCCGCAGAGGTGTGTGTGTGTGTGTGTGCTAGGTGGGGCCTGCAAGGCTGATGGGACATGCTTAGAAAGGCAAGGGCTCAACAGCCACTTTTCTGCTGCTCCACAGCAGCTCTGTGCTCAATTCAGCGGTGTCCGCACTGGTTCCATGAGTAATTCTGTGTTTTGTTGTGGTAAAAGTATGCCAGTATAGCCATGCAACCAAGCTCTTGACTTCCCTCAGGCCAAATCTATATTAAGGTTCATTACTTCTAGCTCTCTTTAGCTCCAAAAATACCAATTGCTTACTTGGGGCTTGACTATTGAATTGGATCAGCAGGAGGAAGTGGGATGAGGCTATGCTGGCCAGGGGTCTGTTGGCAGCCAGTGCTGCTGGCACAGCTGGATACGGTGTGTTGGGGGGCTGTTGTGAGTGACTGTGGCAGATCCCTTCTGTCACTCAGTTGCACTCCCAGCCAGCTCAGTGTCTCTCAACTCCACCTCTAGGAAAGTGGTTGCGATGTCTGTCTGAAACTGCGCTCCAGTGTCCCTTCCTCCCACCTTTGGCTGAGGCATTGGTGAGTGGGCAGCTGGACAGGTGTTCTGGTGTGTGGCTGACAGGTCTAGGAGGGGTGGCTCCTGTTGTTCTTGGTGTAGAAAACAACTAGATCTTCTGCTTAACTATCGGGGCATTTCTAAGTTGTTCTTAAAGCTACTTCAAGCAGTGGTTACTGAGAGACCGAATGAACAGTAGGGTGACTGAATTTTGTTCCCAAGGGACCTAGTGCTTTAAAAAAGAAAAGAACAGTGCTGTTACTATAGCAGTTAAAGGCCTGCTGTTATGTACGAGAATAATGTGACTGTCACATCGCAGCAGAAAGTGAGGTAATTCATCTCCCATCAGCAGCAGGGGATTGATAGAGTACTGTATCGAGTATATATGGACTCAGTTCTTTTCTTAACATCTCACTAAGCCAGTGCCACAGTTTATTGCTCATGTAGGATCACAAAGAGGCTCTGTATCAGGAGGAGAAAGGGGATACACAGCAAAATTGTGCTCTTACCTTGCAGACACAGTGACTTCAAACCTCCATGAAGCAACACGCAGAAATCTGGTTCTGTGGTCAAATGTATTGCAGGCTCTGTGGTTGTGTAGGACTTGCCTGTGGCTATAATGAATACCTGGCATACCATGCAGATCTCGAGAGTAAGAGGTTTGTGAGTAAGAGGCTTTACATACCTCTAATAATGCAATTGGAAATTTCTCAAGATGTGTCTCAAAAAAACCCCTCTACAATTCCTCAGTGAAGAGTTGCTGTGGAGAGAATGCTAGGTAGAGTAAAGCATTTCAGTTACCATTTGCTTTATTTGGTTTTCTTTGGTTTGACATATCATTCAGTTGGTAATGCGTATCAGGAGAGGGGTTGGAAGCATAACTGAGTATTTGGTACCCTGTGTTACAATTGAATCACTGTGTAGCAAAACACGAAGGTGTTGTAGTTTGAATGGGATGGGTATGAGGCTCTTGTTTTCCAATACATGTCTTACTTCAGTACACTGAAAATAAATTTCTCCTGACACATTAAACACTACATCAAGACACTTAATGCAATACAGTTATCCCATGTCTTCTTATGGAGTGCATTACTGGCAGCTAGAAAGGAGGTCGTGGATGCTTCTTAGTGTTTTTGGTGCTCGTGATCCACAGTAGAACTACTGTGGACATTACTGGTACCTGATATTCTACCACCTGCAGTTACCCAGTGCTGAGGTGCTCTGGTTCACCTTACCATACATGCTCAGGAGTCCTGAGCATTTGCAGCTAGAGCAGGACCAGGAGAAAGAGCTGTCAGAGGCATGGAGTTTTCTTTGTCTCAGCTGCTGTGAGCCATGACACGGTTTGTTTGTGGAAGGGCAGCTGCTGCTGCTGCTTTGCATTCTTGGCTGTAGAGTCTGAAGTGTGTAAGTGGTCTGATCCTGCTTTTGGTCCGGGCCTTGTGTGATTCTTACCTGGCAGGGGAGACATGCTGTGCTATAACCCAGCCTGTGTTAATTTGGCTTTGAGGACCTTTTTGCCTGGTAGACCAAGGCAAAAACATACAATCCTTTCTCTGCCTCCTTGTTCTACAAGGCTGCTGTAGAAATGAAAGGTGGTGAAGGAGCTGCCAGGCACCACAGCAGTCCATGGCTGCCTCCACACCGGACATTCTGTCCCCAAAAGCATCCCCTGTCTCAGCTGAGGTTGTGGTTGGCAAGGCAGAGACAGAGGTTTGTGCAGTGTGGAAGCACAGGTCCTTTTCTCATTTGGACATTCTGCTGCTGGGAAAAGTGTGTGAAGTGCACGCTGCTGCTCTGTGCCCGAGCAGGCTGAGTAAAAGTCTCCACGGGCATGGAAGTGATTGTAGCTGCTTGGTTCAGCTGAGGGTTGCTGCCTGAAGTTTTCAGGCAAAACAAAAAGCATAATAATGTAGTGAGGCGTTCTCAGGTTCTCTCGTGCTTGTGAAGTCCATTTTTTGTGAGGATCATCCTTTAGTCAAAGGAGGGTGGGCCTAGTTCTCCTCTGTTGACAGTAAGTTTTATGCTTTATTGACTTCAGGGGAGTTGCTTCTGAATTTATGCTGTTGTGAATGCAGAATCAGGCCCACGAGCTTGGTTTTATCCTTGTAACTTCTGGTTGCCTTATGTAGATTTGATGAGCCTGCATACCTAGAACCCATTGTTTACTTTTTAAAGTAAAATTGAAAATTTTGCAGGATGGCTAAAGCCATATTTCTGCCTTGAGATCAGCAGAAAGAAACTACACATAAAGGAAAAGAAATTGTGGAGCTGCAAGTCATGTTCTGTCAGTAGGTTCATTCTGGTTTTTTGGAAATGTTGATCTAAACAATTAGCTCAGTTGAAAATTGCTGTGCATTAATGCTGTACTGTTTCCTTTGGAGCTGGTAAGGATTCTGCCATCAGCGTGAATATGGGAGAGGAGTATGAAGACCTCACCATGGTAGAGTGAAAGTAGCAAAATTAAGTTCCTGGAGTCCTACCAGCCCTCTGGCAGAAATAACAGTATTTTGTGGTATGTAATAGTCAAATACTGTTTGGAATTAGTGCACCCATTCGTGTTGGGTGCTGTGTGAGAAGACAGGTAATGATGCTGCACCAGGGAGGATTCTAGTCTGTGAACACCATGTATAATGAGAGAGTAGGATGAGAAAAAGGAAGTGCATTTTTCCTCCTGGCCTTGGAACAGGGTTTTCAAGACAGCCTTGTAAATGAATGTTCTTGGAAGATATCTTAGCTATAACTTGTCTTTGAAAGGTAAAAGCCCTGCTTTGCACATAAGCAGGTGTTGTCTTTCTGACTTCTGAAAAGTCTGAAAACACTGGATCATTTTGTATGGTATTCAGAAACTAAAGTACGAATCTTTTGCTGCTAATTGCTGTTGCTCCATTACAACCAGCAGAGCACTGCAGATTGACTCCGGTGAGAGATGTTAAGTCACCTCCCCAGCCTCATGTATACATTCTTAGAGGAAGACACAACTCTTTTTTGAGGAACTTTTCACAGAAAAACCTCCAAAACAATTCTTTTTCCTCACTCCACCAGCTCCAGTATGTGGATATCATCTGGCCAGATGCCCAGGACTAAATACAGTGCTCTAAGCAAGGTCTCACAAGTGGCTTGTATGGGAAAAGAATAAAAACCACAATAGCCAGATACTTCTTTGGCTTTTAAATTGTTAAATTTGATTAAATTTTTTTAATCAAAAATGAGTCTTTTGGCTTCTACTTTGTATTTGCTGAATACAAATCTGTGCTTTCCAGGAATTAACTCCTGGGCTCCTCAGTGCTGACTTTGTTGAAACATACATGCTTGCAACATGAAAATAACCCAAAACCTTATCGGTTTTGCTTTCACGCGTGGTGTGTATTGCATATGCTGACATTCCCTCCTTAACCTGACCGTGGATCCGTAGCCTTGTCTTCCTCTAAATCCTTTTGCTTAATATTTTCTCCTGATGGCTAATGATTTTTGGCCATATGCCAAGATGTGTCTTTGAATGCATTTGAGAGTGACTGTGTGGCAGGCGAGGGGAACGCTGACTTGGCTCCCCGGTGGAGGTGAGGACTTGGAGCTGTGGAGCACGTGGGGATGGCAGAAGGCAGGTCTGAGTGAGAGGTCAGCACAGGGAGCCAGTGCCTGGAAAAATGCTGTTCACAAGTACCCTCTTCTGTCCTGCTGCCCTGCAGGTGCCTGGTCAGCTGCTCAGTGCAAAAGCCAGATGCTGTGTCACGGGGCGGGGGGGTTTCTCCTGTGTGGAACAGTGGATGGAATTCCCAGCTGTTGTGTTCCTGCCCAACCCGTGTGCCTGAGCCAGTGTGGCAAGGTGCTGCTGTGTACTCCAGCTTTGTGCTGGTTCTGTAAGTGAGCCTTGTGATAATTTTAACTCAGGAATTAAAGAAGGCCTGTACTGAGCCCTGGGGATGCCTGCTGCCTGTTTTGGATCTGCTTGTGTGAGAAACTGCTCGCTATCTTTTGCAAAGAAGTTAAGTTTTTAAAAGTGATTTTTTTTCTTTTTTAAATGCGGCCACAAACCAAAACCGTAACCTTCACAAAAATAAACATGCATCCTTGTGCCAGCTGGAGCCTTGGCATGCTTTATGCTGCATAACTTGCTGAGACTGTAATTTCTTAGGGAAGCAGTTAGATATTTGCAGCTATGAAATGTCAGCCCTCAGTAAATGTTGTAATAAGCTATTTTAACTACAGCTAGGGATTTAAAAAAGAATAATTTACTTAAAGTGTTCTTGGTAGTTAATGCAAGAATAAAAATCAGACTTTGGACACACTGAATAGCTTGGGAGTAGGAAGCAGGGTTCTTGTGGTGTGCTCACTAAGGGCCACAACTGTCTGGATGCATGACTGGAAATCTTTAGGCTGCTCTAGGTTATTTAAGTTGTGTTTGCACCTGTGCCACAGCATAGCCCTAAATTTTTACTTTGGTTTTACTAGATCTGTCTAGAAACAGCTGTTAAAATGAAGTTTGTTTTGGAAGTTTATGAGAAATCATTTTTGGGAGGTGGAAGTAGAAAATGTGATGGTAGCTTGACTAAGTAGTAGGTGCAGTAAAACTCACCCTGAAATGTTTTTCTGAATGTGTGTTAGAGCCGGGAATTACTGCTGAAGTCTTTGTCAACTGCTTTTAAGTAACTGGAACTTTAGGAAATGATCTTTGAGGAGTTAGGTAGAAAGGCTCAGTTCTCACCTGTGTTGGAGTTCTTCATTTATGTAGTATATCCTCTGCAAACTGTATTGCTTGGAATTTTTAGAAGAGTTAAAAATTAGTTCACCATCAAGCGAGCAACTGTCTTTCCTTTGGATAGTTCAAAGTTTCTTTTTAGTGGTTTCATAAAAATTCTTGGTTTGTGTTTGTTGCACTGATAAATGCACAACTTCTTCACTTTGGCAGGAATCCCTACGAAGAGATTCTCAGCATCTGTTTTGCAGTATGTTCCTTTAAATGTTTAAGTTTATTGCAAATTTTTTGCTAGAAGATATGATCTCTCAAAGTAAATACTTGGTTTGTTATAGTGCAGGTTCATTTTTTGATGTCTATATGAAAAATATTATTTCATCCCTTGGTATTTCATGGATGACTGGGCATATGTTAGTTATCACTTATGGTGATGCACTGTGATATCTATGGTGTATTTCCATGTGGTTTACAACAGCTCTGGAAGCCAGAGAAATGTTTTAGCTGGATCCTGTGTGATTTGATCCTTGCTGGAATGGTGTACTCTCTTGGCAGACACTCCGGGCCCCTTCCTAGGCTGCTGGTGGCCTTCTGTTTGCCATGTCACAGAGAACCATGGCTTTCACTTCTCCACAGTGAGCTGGAGGAGGCAGCTGCTTTTTTTCTCCTTTTTAGTATGGCATCCTGGGAGCTGTCTAAATTCAACCTTTTAATTAAGGTTTATTTCAGGGCAAGGAGTGCATCATACTGTGGCAATTCCACTGATGGTCTGTGTGTTGCTTTTCATTGTTTTTTGTGTTCTAAGAACATACAGTGGGTGAGAGGGGTTTTTTTCAGTAGTTATTATCAATATTTTAATTGTGGCTAGAAGAATGTTAGTTCATATAATCTCAGTAATGTTCCTGGCAGGCTTTTGGCTGCGTCACCAGAGTACAGAATGTAAAACTAAGGAAATCTTGGGCCTTGGGCCCCAGGATACTGTGTTTAACTGAGGATTGTTGGATTGAGACCCTAACTTGGAAACAGTGAATTGAAGAAAGTACTCTTAATATCAAGAGGTTGTTTCATACCACCTTTTCCTTCACAAAGGCATGTGTTCATCACTTTGGTTAAAACTGCTGCTGGGAGACAATGCACCAGTCATCACCAAGTGATGGGAAGACACTTGGCATTTTTGTTTTTGGGCCTTCCACTTCCCCCGTGAGGAGGGTGGATGTTGTGTTCCCTGCACAGTTCTGTCTGTGGGGGTATTTCCTTTGCTGCATGGGATTGGATTGTAATGCTGGTTATAGGCATTTGTCCTGTGTTGAGGCAAAGCATGCCCTTGGACCCAACTGAATGTCAAGAAAGCCTTTCTTTTGCTGGTGGAAACCTTCATTTGGAACATTTTACTGAAATCTGGTGCATTAGAAGGACAAGAAATTTAAGAAAGATAGATTTATAGGTTCAGCTCATTTGCCAGTTAGCTTTCCATACAGCAAAATGTTTATATGCTATATATCTAATTTTAGCTACGAATGGTCTGTTAGTTTTTTTTCTCTGTTAATGCTCTTCCTGATTGATGCATTTTACTAAAATAGCACTCATTCATGCCAGCAGATCATGTTTGGCTCTGCAAACTAGGGAAAGGTCCAGACAAAGACAGCACATCAGGCCTTGTCACTCAACAGCTGCTGCTGTTAAACTTCAGGCTGTAAAGGCAAGTGAAAGAGCCTTGCTTCTGCTGGAACCCTGAGTGGCATTAGGAAGCCTGGCTGAGTGTAACAGACCCCCAGTCAGGTGAAGCAGGGCATGGAAGAGGGGACCAGCACGCTTATGATTTCCTTGTTTTCAAGGGATACTCTGCATCAAATGCCAGCTAATTACTTGGGGAGCAGGGGTGTTGGCTTCAGCAGAATCTTTCTGGGCTGCTCCAGTTGTCCTGCGTGCAAGCCTTGGGAGAAATAAAGGAATACACTTGATTTCTGTCTTTAGGGGGAAGCTGGTGCCAGCTCCTTGCTGGGCATTGTTCATGTTCACCTTCTTCACTGGAATAGGACTTTGCAAGTAGGAAGAGACACAGGACAGCAGTCCTGGCCACATGAGGTCATGGTCCACAGACTGTGGAAGATGTTTGTTTTCTCCTTGATTTGCCTTTTGGTGCTATGATTTTGGAACAAAGGCAGACTGACTGGGAACAAAAAGATTAATTTTAGGGCTGTATTGAATTCCCTTAGCTCAGTCACGGCAGGTCAAGTTACTCGAGAGATTTGTGGCTCTTCAGGGACATGGGTTTGTGTTTGTGCAGGGGATACGTCATAGCTGAGGTACAGAACAGAAATGGACTTGTTGGTGTTTATTTTAAGAGTGGTTGATAGACTTGGAAGGGTTTTTTTTCCATGTTGTTGAATTTATACAAAGAAGCTGTATAAAAATAACTGGCACCATGTAGATGTAGAAGCAATAAACTAATGCCTTGTTAAGTCTTGAAACTGTGCTGTGTAACCTAAGAAATATTTTCACCTATGGGCAGCTTCCTCTTTATTATCTGCAGAACGAGAGTGGTGGAATTTACTAGCTGTTAAACAATTCAATTTTTCATTTTTGAAAGGACTGAGTAAATGCATATCTCACTACGCTTAGTCTGAGCTCCCCACACACAATGATTGCCAATGTTTGTTGCTGGCAATCATGGGAATTTTTTGGTACCAATGTGTCAGCAAGAATTACACCTAGGAAACAGCCTGTCTTCTGACTGCTGCCTTACCTTCTGGGTTTGATTGCATTTGGTTCAGGTCCAAAAGAAAAAAGTTACACCAACAGACTCGGTCTGACCTACGTGCATAACGTAACCCCCAGTACAGTAAACGTGTGGAGTCACCCATGTGTTTGGAATGCTCTGCTTTTGGCAGTACTTGGACCCAGTTTTGCCATTTCAACAAATGAGGTTTATTGCCTTCTAAAAAGCCTTTTTCAAAACACACTGTCCCAGGAGAGAGAAAACAAATTGTTTACACAAGCAAACTAACAGAGAAGAACTAAACACCCACGCTTCTTTCTTCAGAAGTTCCCCTGCAAGGAGTTTCTATGAACTCTTTAATCCAGTGAGTAAGGAGAAACTTCTTAGTTCTAATCAAATGGGTCTTGATGTGACTGCTGATGCTGCTGAGGAAGGAAAGTTTGGCTATGGTGATATCCCCTATTCAACTAGGGGATCAAAGAGAAGTTAGAGGAGGTAAAAGAGCTCATCTCAAAACTTAGGGAGGACTTTCATTCCTCCTAGTCTGGAAGAAGACAGCCTGGGAGAGGCTTTAAGCTGTTTTCCTTACTGTTAGAGCCAGCTGGTGCTGTGGCATCAATTCCTCCCTCTTTATCTGTGGGCTGTATCTGTCTTGGCCTTTTGAGGGATTGGAGGAAGGAAACAGATAGGGGAGTTACTAGGGTGTGATGATCTTGGTCCATCTTTAATACAGATGGGATGGAACAAGGGGAAGGGGTGAGAAGGCAGCTCAAACCTGCATAAAGTGAAGGTGTTGTGGAACATGCATGGTGTCCACCTTATAGTGGAAGGTGTTTGCCCATGGCAGGGAGTTGGAACTAAGTGACCTCTGGGTCCCCTTCCAACCTAGACTGTTCTATGATTCTGCGCATATGAAATCCTGCCTGTCCGGGTTCCTTATGCAGGTGGCATAAGGGAAAAAGGGGTAGAAAAGAAGAGGAGCTTTAGTAGGAAGTAGAAAATAGTGAAAACTGAAAAACAGGAGGATTGGGATGGTAGATGGAAACCTTACAGGTTCAGGGAAGGAAGCTGGCAAAGTCATGAAGCTCCATCCTCAGGGGTTCAGCTGCAAGAGTGAAGGCAAGCTGGGTGTAGAGGCTGTGGTAGGGAAGCCTGGGGCTGCTCAGGATCAGCAGAATAAGAGGATGTGCTAGTGATGAATAACCTGATGGGAAAAGGGAAGAGGGTTGGGAAAGCAGCAGTAACCTTTGCACTGCTGATGAATTTACAAGTCAGCTGTGACAGAAGGTGATGGGGTTATCAGAGGGAAGAGTTGCAGGGAGAAGTCAGAGGGAACAATTGTTTTCAGAAGGAGGATCAAGAAGAGCACCACGAGGACAGGAAGGGTGACCTGTGCTTACGTGGCTTCAAAGTTACACAGACTGGGACCCGAGCCAGGAAGTTTGGTTGAGGCTGACATTGCCAGTCCCATGGTGTATGTATAGAAAACAGGAAGAAGAGTGGAATTAACTTGAGACAGATATTTCAACAGCCTTCAGCTTTGAATTTCCTGGGTTTCATTGGTGTGTCATAACCTTGTTTTCAGTATTTAATTTATTTTCCATAAAGAAATAGGATGGTAGAAGAAACATTTAAGACTGTTTATCAGAGTCCTATCTCATGATAGACTTTTCTCTTTTGTTTGGTGAACATTATATTTAGAAACTAAATTATAGATTCTAAATATTTGAATATTTGGAGCTCCCTTGTCCCTCAAAAAGAAAACATCTCCAAGGTGAATCCTTACACCTCCCCAATCCTGCAGACAAGCAGTAGTTCAGTAGTTGTATGAAAAAAAAAGAAAACTTAGTATTTCAGAGCAGAGTTGGTCAAAGTTGTGCATGGATTTTATAGAACTGTCACTCTTTAGAACCAGTCTTATAGACCTGATCGTTATGAGGCATGTACAAGTGTCTGAAATTATTTTTGAGGCTTTAAAATGACCTGATTTTTCCAGATAGGTCAGGTAGGGGCAATACTGTGTGTTACGCTATTTGCAGACTTTGTTCTGAAGAACTGTTGTATTGCCCTATTCGTGCCTCCTCTCTACCCCTAACCAGATCGATCCTCAAACAGGCAAGAAATAAAGACACTGCAAATAGAGTTTTTCTCTCCAGGATTTGATTTCTGGTTTTGTTCTGGTTTTTAACCTCCTAGTAACACAAAATAAGTGTAGGCGTTTTGTGTAGGCGTTCCATCTCCTTATGAAGTGTATATGGCACAGCTGACGGGACAGTGAGGATGCCGTGCTTTGGGTGTATCCTGCTTGCTGTGTTGGCAGCAGTGAGCTGGCACACATTGATGGCTCTGGCTTTTTCCAGTCTGTATAGTCCGAGTGTGGTTCAGGAACAAGTGGCACTTTCTGAGCCCAGTGGTGGCTTTCCCTAACACAGGTTAGCAGTGCTGTGGTGGTGCAGAAGGTGTTGAGTCTCTAGTGGGGCTAACCCAGTTCCCAAGCCTGTCTCCACAGCCAAGACAAGCAACGATGCAAGCTTTCTACAGTGAGCAGCTTATCTGTTCATTGCCCATGGATCCGAGCTAGGTTAGGGCAGTGAAAATTCTGCTATGGGCAGAAGTGTTGTTACACTGGTCATCCATCAGTGTGGAGAGCAGTGACCTTGGTTTAATTAATGTAAGATTTTCTTGGAGTCTCTTCTGTGCATATACCAAAACAAATAGGTCAAGACATAAGCACTGGTGTTTTAAAGTTTTTCCAGTGCAAATATTTTCTTTTGTTCATTGAGAAGTAAATCTTCTACTTGGTACTCAGCATCATGGTTTGCTGTGTTTGTGCACCCTCGAGACTGGGGAACCACATTGGAAGTGTACTACAAAAAATGGCTCTTAAAGCAATCGACAGCATTCTTCAAAACTTAGTAGTGAGTGCTGAGTGAATAAAGAAGCAAACTGTCCATCATGTCTGATGTCCAGCTGCTTAAAATAAACAGTGCAACCACAAAAACTTGCATGTGATCTTCCTCATACAAAGTCTGTTGGATTACATTAACCTCTTGGTCAGAAAGCAGTAGAGCAAATAGAACTAATGACATGCAAATACAGTTGTTATTGAAAAGAAAGCAAATCCACGCCTGCATAGCTGGAGTGCCCTCAGGTTGGTCACTTGGTGCTGACCTGGTGTGGTTCAGGATGTGGGATGCTTTGCATTCTTAAGCAGGCATCTTGAAAATGGATCCTTTCCAGGTCCAAAAATTTCAGTGGCTTCACACTAGCTGACCCACAACACTTAGTGTACTTGCTTTAGGACGTGAAAAATCACAGTTCAATCACTGTAATTTTTCTCCATTTGTTTAAACTAGGGTTAATGTTTGCATATCACTTACTAGGTGAACTGCCCAGGGTATTTTTAAACATTTTCTGGTGGTAGATAAATAATAGTTGTGCTTTGGTTTAGTCTGGTTGACCCTGTAAAAAAACATGCATCTGATTTTTTCTTACTCCTCTTGATATGTAGCTCCAGTAGTACATTAAATTGTTTGCTCCAAGTTTAGATGGTTTTTTCACCCAATTTGTGTGTATGCTCAGGTGTGTATCACTTACTAATAAATACGAAGTTAAAAGTCTCATTTATTAATTATTTAGGCTGATACTATGCTTTTTCACTTTGTGCTTCCTTTTGAGTTATGGAAATGCAGCAATTCCTCTGTGATGAAATGTAAAAGTGGGTTTTGGAGCGGTTGAGGGCTCCTGCCACTGTGTGAAACTGAGTAAGAAAAATTCATGCTTTTCCTCTGATATCTTGGTACTACAAAAAAAGCAAACAAAAAAAAGCCAAAACACCACCAAAAATAGTATCCAACTTCCTAGCACACACTTCGCTGCTCCCTGCCCCCCTGCTCTGTGATCTCTTTGCAAAATCCAGAGGTTGGAAGGGGCTTGCAGAGTCCAGCTAGTCCAGCCTTCCCTCCAGGCTGATCAGGAGTTCAGGACCCCTCTTCTGGTGACACCTTTCTTTCTTCTGCACATGTCCTAGTGACACTGAGGGATTCCTGTGGGTCACCCCCTCCAATTCAGTGTCTGAAATTGTCACTGCTGAGTCGTTCACTCCTTGAGAAAACCCTCTGACGTAGGGCACCACTGTTCCCAATTTTGGTTGGGAACGAAAACTAATTACACATCACTGTTCTCACCAAATGTGAGGCCCACTTCTTAAATCATGGGAGTGCATTAACTGCTGGTACTTCCTGTCTTAATGGGACCATGCATAGGCCAAAGAGGGCACATATGCTTCCTGAAATCCCAAAACATCTTTCACTTTTAAAGACTATGCCACACTGTTAAGATTTGTCTACTTGATACTTGTGAGCATAGTGTTTGGTATAAGGCTGAGTTTTTGTGGTCCACAAAATTACTATTTCATGTAGGATGCTAAAAGTGTGAATAAAAAAGAAGGGGTGAACTTGTTCCTAACTAATGCTAAGGGCTAAACTGAGAAGTGTCCCAGGTGATTGTGTCTTAACAGTTTTGATTTAGGAATTCAATTATTAGCCTTTACCGTGGACTTGGCTGAAATAAAGTACTCTAACTGCCTTAGCTTACTCGGCTCAGAGGAGGAGCAGCGTCTGTAACTGGAAATGAGCAGCTGCTGTCACTGGAAGCTATCCAAAAAACAAGATGCCAAGTGTGGTGCATTTCTGATGGTCTGGTTCCTTAGTTGATAGCTAAACCATTAGATCAGTGGCACCATTTACATATTATCTTTCAAATGTGTCATGACAAAGACGAGCATAAGGTGGACACCAGAATAAAGAGAGGTTGTTTGTTCCCTGGTTAATCATTGCCCTGGGCCTGTGCTGAAGCTGAGGTGTACAGCAAAGGGCCATTTTGGTGTTTGTATTCAGTAGTCTCAAGGTGATCGGTACAAGCTTTTAAATGGTGCTTGGATTGACAGCCTAAGGGTCTCCTGATTTTACAGATTCTTCTTGCACACCATTTAGTGTGCTGTTCTGAACTCATTTCAGTAGCTATGGCCGTCCGTGGAAATCTTTCTGTTGATTCTATGAAATGCAGGACGTAGTTTCTTTGGCATTGGCTGCCACCTGAACAGCAGATTCATAGGGAATAATGAAACCGTTGCTTGCTATTATAAGGAGTTATTTTCTTACAAGGAGATACCTATTAAGCATACTGCTGATGCAACTAATACAACTAGAAAATGCTATTGCATTAGAATTGAAAGAAGCTATGTTATGTCATTGTTCAGTGACTATTTAACATTTGATTTTTTTTTTCAATAATGAAGAGCCTAGAAGATATTTAGGATTTAAAAAAATTCACGGCTTTTGCAGTTCTTTTAAGATCACTTTTGTATCTTGCAATCCATGTCTCATATTTATTTTTAGGGTCAAACAACTTTTAGATCTGTCTGCCTTTTTCTCCCATTTGTGCATTGCTTTGGGTAGACAAATGTAATCCTTTTCAATGAATTATGTGAGGAGGAATTTATCAAAAGAATTTGTGTTCCCCTAGCTCTGAAAAGGGAATTGCTCTTTCTGGAAACCAGCTGAAGCTTTTCTGGAAGCACTGAGCAAAATGAGCACAAGCGTTGATGTACATAGTATTCTGCCACATGGGAGAAATGTTTTCACGTGGGACAAGAGGGAGTGGCTTCAAACTGACAGAGAGTAAGTTTAGGTTAGATTGGATATTAGGAAGAAATTCTTCCCTGTGAGGGTGGTAAGGTCCTGGCACAGGGTGCCCAGAGAAGCTCTGGCTGCCCCTGGATCCCTGGAAGTGTCCAAGGCCAGGTTGGACAGGGCTTGGAGCAATCTGGGATAGTGGAAGATGTCCCTGCCCATGGCAGGGGGGTGGAACAAGACCCTTTTAGATCTCCAACCCAAGCCATCCTGCAATTCTATGATCATGAAAATATGTGAGTAGGTAGAAGTGTTCTCTGAACCATCAGGAAGTAATTCAAGCAATTACTTTTTCTTGCTTCTTCCAGGAAGTGCAGCTCTATGTTGAACTTCTTAAGATGTTTGAAAACACTTGTGAATGTTGTTATTTTTATTATTCAGTGGTTTTGGCAGGAATAGTAAGTGGAAATTACAGAAATACTTCAAGAAACGCTAGTTTTTGTGAGGTATCTAGCCTCACAAATTTGGGAAGAATAGAAACCTTCTGAAAGGTTTGATCCAAATCAAAGTCAATCTCCTCCTAAACGTATTGCTCTGACATTTCCAGGGGCAAAACAATACACGAATGTATCAACAAACAATCATTCTCTTATAAGAGATTTGGTAGTATCCTCCATGACTAAATGCTGTGCCAGAGGAAATGACTTGGGGTTTTATTCCTTTTCAGTAATGTGGAAAGTATGCCATGGGAGCAAGCAGGAAGAGGTTGTTTAGTACAAGAGAGGAAGAAGAAACTGGGGAAGGGGTGCAGAGAGGCAGTGCAAGCAGCAAACAGAACTCTCCTGGTAGCATGCCGTGCTCTGCAAAGCCTGAGGATTGGCTTTTCTGAGGCATTCAGTGCTTGCATAACTCTATGCCCCTGCTGGAAAGAGTGATGCCATGTCTGCTCATGCTGGTGGGAGCAGAGCCAGGCTGATTCTTGTGCCCTTTTCAGATGGGATTTTCAGATGCTTTCATTTCTGAATTTATGGCTTCATAGATAAAAGAAGTGGGTAGACAGCTGTGAGTGAGACAGTGCATCTGCCCAAGACCTAATGGGACTTAAAGCCTCTTCTGAGAGTGCTGTGCTGAAACAAGTTCAAAGTAATAACTCCTCTTTATCTTTTAGTCTCCTAAAAGGCTGCCAGTGAGTAGGATCTGGAATCAAGGGGAAAAAAATAAGCCTGCAGGCAAAAGATTGGTTGAGGCAGGAGTGATGACTGGCTGAAACCAGATGTAGAAAGATCAGTGGATAAGTCTGGCAGTGATGTTCCCACTTTAGGCTGACTCTGACAGTTATGCCATGACTGAGGCATAGACTGGATTACAGCCCCTGAAAATCAGTCTGTCCGGGTAAGTTTCTTAAGCACTTGGCCGATACTTCGTGGCTTCATGCATGGTGAGGTGGAGAGCTGGCTGTGATTTAACAGCATTGTTAGGTTAAGTGGGATGAGCAGCAGTGATACAGTTTACCTGAGACCCCCTCATTGCCTTTGTAAAGTCCAGAGTGTTGCATATTTAAGTTTCCTTTGCAGTTCATGACAGTGTTGTGTCCTGGAAATGATTGTAAACAGTCGTTCATGGCCCTTCTGCCTACGTGTGTAGGGAATGTCTGTCTTTGTAAGATCTTTTTTACCTGGTGGGCAGAAATACTGACTGAGAAGTACTCACTGATACCATACTGGTGACTTTCTTCGGGGGAGCAGCTCACACAAACACATTATGTTCAGGTAGCAAAGATAAAAGTATAAAGAGGGCTGGAAGGAAAAGGAGGGTGGAGGAATTTTTGTTACTTCTAAAGTTTTTTAAACTCTTTAAATAAAATGGCAAAATACAAAAATCCACCAGTGTGTTAATAGTGACTTGCCATTTTTGCTGTGTGTCTGACTTGTTTCTACAAGTAATGTGCCCTTGCATTACTTGAATTAAAAAAAAAACAAACTGTAAACCCTTTCTGCAGCCAGAAGAATGATGGAAATTAGAATTTCTTTTTGCATAATCCCCTCGCATTTTGCTTGTGGATACAGCTGTGTTAACACAATGCAACATTTGAGTTGAGAGGTCTGCCAGATCCTGGCACCAGTGATAGTTTGCAGGCTGAAAGTCTTATTTGATAGATTTTCAAAGTGATACTGTGCTCACTTGTATCTATGTTCCTGGAAGGAGGCTTGCAGTCAGCTTCTCAGAGGAAATACTTTCAAAAGGAAAAGTTTAATTTTGCCAAGATTCAGATAATGTCAGAGTAGTTGGACAAACCAGAGCTTTGTAGGTTAGAGATGAACACAGCCTGCTCCCTGGCACTGGCAAATGTGCTAGGAGAACAGGAAAATTAAATGCATGAGGACGATTACATTTGCTGAAAATCTGAAGTTCTGTGTATATCTCTTGGCACATTGTCAAGTGTAGAATTGCATTTCAACAGGGTGGGGGTTTTTTTAAACTTTTTAAAATTAGGTTTATCCTTCCCATTTCTGGTTTCCACTTCAACACACCAGAAAAATGGTTGTTTTAATACAATGTATTTATAAATTGCTGTAAAAATTGATTGTAATATGATACTAATTCACCACAGGTTTTATAAGTGTATCTGTAATAGCTTCTACCTAGCTTCCATGCTTTTCTGTTGTGGGACAGTAGGGATTGTATTCCAGCTGTACCCCACTGCTGGCCAAGGGAACGCACTGACATGGAGCAATCAGCATTAGTGTTCTGACATCAGCTGACCTTTGCCAGCTTATTCTTCAGGTCTGGACTGGTATTTTCTCCTGTGTTTTCTTGGCTTAGAACAATAAAACCCTGTCTTAATTTGCCTGAGGTAGTTTCTGTGAGAGTCTGTGCTCAGTGACTGCACAGCCTTTACAGGTGGAGAATGAACAGGGGCAGACTGAGGTTCTTCAGTGGGGTAACTTCCATTTAATACAGGGAAAAAAAGGTGATAATTCTGTGGGTCAACCAGCAAAAGGAAGGCTGTGATCTCTTCCTTCAGTGGTGGCATGCATGGAGTCTCTTCCTGCTATCTTTTCGTCAGAGTTGGTCTCTTTTCCTCAGTCAGGTCTGGTTAGATTGGCCAAAAGGTAACAAAAATGCTGGTTAAGAACTAAGGAACAGTAAGCTGGTTCAGTTGGATAGCCTTGATTCCTTAGGAAACTGAGCAGAGGTGGGGTAAGGAGGATCATGGGCAGGGATCATTCATTTCTCAGATTGCTGTGACTGAGCTCGGGGAAGACATACAGACAGACTGTCTCATCTTTGCTAGGACTTTTGGCTAAATAAAACAGGATGTTTTGCTTTGTAAAAGCAGGATTGGAATGAGAGGATTAAAGCGAAGGATCCTGAGAAATCCAGTGAGGTGGTCATTTGCTCTAATATAGTTAAGTATAAGAACATACAAAAAAAATCCAAATAAAATGGCAGTAGAGGGAGTAAAGTAGGAGCTGTTTTGATGAGGAGTCAGAAGTCTTGGTTGCATACAGGCATGTGAAAGGTGCTCTGGCATTCCTATGTGAACGAAAACCAGCAGGAGAAGGGAGTGAAATGGCAGAAAGAAGGTGAAAGGCACCTGTTTTTTTTGAACCATACAGCTTGCATGGGCACAAGCATCCATGCAGTAGCGTTGGACTTGAGGGAAATTTGCCAAGCAGACAGATGATGCCTTCTCCCTGCCCTGTCTTGTGGGTCACACACGGGAGCTCTGCCCTGGATGTGGGGAGCTGCGGGAAGGCAGCGCTGCGGGTAGGAACCGTCTGGCACCTGCTGCCCACAGAGAGCTGGGGCAGAGCACTGGGACACAGAGCAAGCTCCCTTCCAGATGGCCAGGCAAAAGGCCACGTGAATTACACAGCGAGCTGGCTCCTGCAGCTGGGTGACATTTCCAGGTGGGTTTCTGAGCAGGCACCACCTGGGCAGTGTCTGGGTGAATCTGTCTGGGCTCTCTGCCTCAGTGCCTGGAACACAGCAGGAGGAGAAAAGGCTCCTCCAGTAGGTACAGGAGATGACATGCTTTGCTGACTTTCTCTACCCAGCTTCCCAATCAAAGGAGGGCGATTTTTTTGTTTCTGACAGCCTCATACAGTCCAGACTCACCAAGGACAACTTTGGAGCAGTGGTTTTCCAGCCTGTTTTAGATCTAAATAAGCATCAGATGTGCACAGCTGTGTAGAGAAATTAAACCTCCTGACAGTAGGCTTGTTTTTCTGCAGTTGTTTCTGCATGATGTGGAGATACCTCTCAGCTCCAAGGTAGGAGCCTACCCAGAGGTTTTGGAGTGTTGCGCCCAGCCTGGCCATCCATTTTACCAGCGAGCCTCAATGTCTTTTTGTGTCTTGGATGGCAAAAAAGAAGTATCAGCACAAAAGAACCCCTCCCAACAAATACAAAATACCCCAGCAGTGCTTCCCATTGTGCTGATTTTAGTGAGAAATACTAAAACCCACTCAAACATGGAACATTATTTAGGTTACCTTCAATTAGTTTGAAATCACATTGTAACCATGAAAGGTGGTGGGGATCGATTCACTGGCTGTGTGGAACTGAGAAGAGCTCAGCTGAGGCTCAGAGTTATGGTCCTACAGATAGCAGGAATGTTGCATAAATAGTGGCAGTAATAGAAGCTATGATGAAGTTTAGAGCTCCAGAACCTCTTACAAGTGAAATAAGCATTGGTTTTGTTTGAGGCTTTCTTCTGACTGGAGTCATACCACTCTTTGAAGGGCAAAAACTGTGTATTTGTGTTTTTTCCTTCTTCTGTATGTTTGAGTGGAAAATGTAAAAATCCCAGCATGGTCTTATTTTGGTAATAGGATTGCATGCAGACATCCTCGTGGTTAATTTGAAAAGGAAATTAAAACCCATGAGATTTCCTGGGAAGGGATTGTTGTTTGCAAATGGAATGATTAATGACTGAGACTAGAGATGTACAGACAACTGCAGGATCTTGCTCATAAGCCTCTAATGTAACTTCTTAAAAATCTCTGGGTTTTTTTTTTTCCTGTGTTATTTTATTTGGTGTTGTCATTAAGGGAATAGGATCAACTTGGAAATTTGAGGTTTTATTCTAATTCCTTTGTTGGGTTTTTCAGGACTTGCTCCACTTTAACGCTCTCAGGTGCAGATTTTCTTTCCAGAATTGATCTAAAGAAGATTTTTTATAACTATTATTTTAATGTGTTCTGCTCCCCAGAGTGGAAAAACTTCTCTGTATCCTTGTGTATGTGGCAAATGCAGAGACAGAGTTTAACTCAGTCAATAGCACCTGCAAAACCACCCACTGCACTGAACATCATCTCTTAAGGGATTAGTGCAGTCAAGTTATTTAGGCACACTTCTAGGTAAAGAAAAACAGTTTATAGTTCTTTAGAGCTTCACCAGGAGTGTATCCTTTAAATATACTGACTTAGGAAGAAAGTTGAATTTTTTTTTATTTTTAATTTCTTTTTCCAGTGCTGTTTTTTGTCTTCTCTTGCTCATCCCCTAGTGTTTGGTTTTCACAAGAATGCAGAATTCAAAGTATTTCTTTCAGCCTTCAAAGTCTGCAAACTCTGTCTGGAAAACAGGCAGGTTCCTGAGCTTCCTGTCATGGCTGCTTTTTAACCAGAATCCAAGTGGAAAAATGTAACCTTTTCTAGTGCTCTTGTGGTAGGACCTCTGGAAACCGGGCAAACTATTTAAAGCTTCCTGCTACATGTTAAAACCAAAATGGTTTTTTTCTCCTATTTGTACCTCTCAGTTTTTTCACGTACTTTTGCCTGCCAGGGTTTTTCATTTAACCCTTTTTTTCTTTTAAGCTCCTCCTTATGCCTTGGTGTTTCTGACCCGTATCAGTTCCTTCTCCTAAGGCATTAGAGGGAAGCAGAAGCACGCACGTGTTTGGTGTGGGGTGTGTGTCAAATTTGGGTTTTCACCTTGTCAGCATTCTCTGTCCAGCCGCTTTGTTCTGCTCCATTGCCCTCTACAGCCACACCATTAAACTTGGTTTTCACTGCTGCTGACAGCCATTTTTATTTTAATTTCTGCTTGTATCAAATCCAAAGCTTTGTCTCTATCTCTGCTCTGTAACGTTTTGCACTTGCATTATTTGCCCTTTTGGTAGCTGAAACTTCCAACAAAACTCCCTTCTGTGTGGTTGGTAAACGTGTGGGCAAGGAGAAGAGTTAGGCTGTTTAAATACAATTACAGCTCACCTGTAAAAATCCTAGAAGGACTTTTTAGCCATGGAACTGACTCCTGCTTAGTTCAGAAGCTGATTCACAAATTAGAGGTGTGAACTGGTTGTGACTTTAGAGGAACTTTGCTACTCTTCTTTCAGATAGAGATCACCCTCTTGATACTCCTCACACGATGCATTGGTGTACTGTACTGGATGTTAAACTGTTTGTTCAGTTTACCTGAGAGTGGAAAATGCAGCTTCCTTCCTAACTTCATCTTCGGTTCCTGACTTGAATATGATTCAGTTGCATTTTAGAAACTTGAAGCGGCATTTTTAGGGGGGTGTTTGAGCTTTTTGTTTTTGTTGTTTGGTTGGTTTTTACTTTAATGGTAGTGTGTTTTTTCCTTTGTCGGTGATTTTAAACTGTTTTTTGTCCTTCTTGGTAAGTCCTGCTAATACTGTAATACTTGAGAGTGGATTGTAATGACATCTAACATTTTGTTCTGTTTGTACTGCAGACTGAGGTCAAGTAAACAAAGAAAGCAATCATTATGTTTTAGCATTCTTTTTTAATGAGCACATTAAAATCTACTCACAGCTACAGGGTCAGCTGTGAAAAGAAGGGAGAAGTACAGAACTCTGAGGAGCACTGTATTTTTGAAGCAATTTGTGGAAAAATAATGGACTGAAGGGATATATAAGGACTCTGGTAGGAAATAAATGGCACGGTGTTGTTGATGGAAAGGGTTTTGGCAGCAGGCTTGTTGTGACTGTTTCTGTGGCTTAGGATTGCAGAGGAATTTCCTACAGACTGGACTAACCATTACAAATATGTGTCTGCTTTTAGGATATCAAGGCCTACAGTGGAGTCTTCTCAGGGAAGATGTCATCTTTGACAATGAAAACCCGTTGTGTGGAAAAAAGAGGAAGTTTCTTTAAGGTAAATGGGATATTTATACAGAACATAAAGTACGTGGGTTTATGTGAAATGAGCGCGTGGCAGAATGTGCAGTACTCTCTGTGATACATAGTAAGCCTTTTCTGTAAAATGGGAAGTACTTCTTGAGCATTTCTTTTTACAGGCAGTGTTTGTGGCTAGATTAGCCCCCAGTTATTTCACGTGTATATTTTTTCTGTACATGGAATAGAATATTTGGTGTAAAACAGGTCATGGCTTTCTTTGCTGCTAATGCTGAGAACATAAGCTTTATTATGCACAGGCATAAAATTATTGGAGCCTTCATAAACTGGATTTGTGTCACTTAAAGTTGTGGTGCAGGTTTATGATTTCCATTATTGGATTGAAAATTGGTTTCACTTCCTTGCCTATTTTGAGAACAACTGGCATCCCAAAAAGCCCTAGGGTGCAGTAGGAGTTAGCAGTGCAGTTTTCAAAAGATGACTGAATCCTATTAACTATCTGCCAGGGTCACAGTAGCCTTGCTGAGCAGGGTTTTGCTTTAGGGAGCCATCCAGTGCTTCTGAGCACTGAATTAACTTACCATGATCACATCCCTTAGAACGTTCATCACTTGCTGTTGCTTCTTCCAGTGGAAGATGCTAAGCTGCCGTCACTGTTTCCATTCCTTGTCTTCCTCTGGGGCAGAAGTTTCCTTTAGGGCAACCTTTAGGATATGAACGATTAGCACTGCAGTGACATAATGTTCTTTTTGTCTTGCCCAGCAATTCACGTGGTCAGCAATTAACAGGGTAATCCAGTGACAGGAACCACCTGTCAGTTCTGCAACACACTTCTCCCACCTCTCCTAACTCAGGAGCACAAACATCAGCCTTGTTGATAGTGCTCCACAGCCAAATAGGGAGAATAGCCCTATTTTTCAAATCACAGCAAGGAACTGTCTCAGTTCCAAGAAATATCTCTAGATTGTCTGTTACACATATGCTGAAGGGCTCCTGATGTCAGATGAGACTGTAAGCAAGCACCCAGTCATTTTCTACAGTCCTTTCGGATCTCCTTGTGGAATTCTTGTGTAGAAAGTAGATGCTGGAGCAGCTGTTTTGTTCAGGATGATGGAGTTAAAGTTACTCTAAATGATCAGAAATGCAGTCTGCAGTCTGCCCAGGCAATTTCAAGAAACATTGTCAATTACAAAACTAAGGTCCTAAGTTTTCTTAAGGACACGCTGGCAGGGAAAAAGATGCCTCCAAGCTACTTCTCCAGACCTCTCAGCATCCCTGGGAAGCTGCACTGTTGAACCATGGTTCTGAGCATAGTGTGGGATTGGAAGCTGTGCCAAGCCTGTGTGCAGTGCACCTGGTAGCATGTGTGTGTACAGTGAAATTACCTTTTTTTCCTCCCTCTCCCATGTGAGTAGAATTGTGACAACAGTTGTATTTGTTTGCTACAGCTGAGCTGGTGAGCCAGCAAAATACTTGGCACATCAGATTTTTTGAGTTTACATTATTTTAATTTGCCTTGTCTGTCTGTGTTTAGGAGACCTAGTAAGTAAGATATGGCCTTCTATCCCTGCTGATCTCTTCTTCAGAATGCTCTCCCACATGCACAGACTGCACTGCACTTGCATATGGCTCTCATGTTGTGCTTGTTAATTTGCAGTTGCCTGAGAAACCTTTACCATGCTGGTATTCAGATTCTCAGGGCACTTAAATCTTCTTAAGGGAGTATCTTACCATTCTCAGCAACATTTGCCAGAAAAATCGCTGCCAAATACCAATGGGAAATTCCAACTTCATCTTTTTTTTCTGGTCCTTAAGTAGTTCTCATTGCTGCAGTTTCTAACCATCTCTTAATTTTTTTCACAGCCATTCTTTTTACTGTTAGTACACAAGGAAAACAGTATTGTCCACATCTTACACAGAGCAGAAATCTGTAGTTTTAGAAGCTAAATTCTGTGGAGTCTACACCTTGTGATTGGTGAATGCTCAGAGCCAGCAAGGAGTAAGAATGAGGCAAAGATGGGGTTAGTCTTGTATAATTTTGGGACTGAATAGCTTGCCAGTGGTTACAGAGAGAGTCTGTGGTAAGGCCAGGGGCTGAATGTATGTCTCAGACAAATGTCCTCTTTACTGATTTATCCTCCTTCTCATCAGAATGTTCCAGTGTTTACTGAACTGGCATCAGAAGTTTTACACCCTAAAGCTTCTCTGTTCCAAACTCAAGCACCGGGTAAAACTTTGTTTGTGATGAATAAGACACTGAACAATGTCAGTGGCCCTGAGAATTCTTAGCTGACTGTGCGAAATAATCAGAATTTGCAGCCATGTATCAAAATATTGGATTGTATTCAGAGGCTTGCACTAGTCCAGAAGCAGCATTCCCAGTCGAGCTCATCTCTGGCACTTGGCCACCTCATCACACAGGGCCCTCTGTGAGGGTTGCTACGTTCTGCTTATCAAAACAGGAAGGAAAAGATGTGATGCCAAAGAGGATGCAGGTCTCCAGAAAGAATGAAAAATGAGATGTTGGCAGGAAGGGGGAGTGGTTAATGCTGAGACTCGTTTGTCCAGTCTGATACTGATCTCTCTGTCTTCAGCCCATGTCCCCTTGCCAGATTGGAATCACCCATCTTACCTTTTCCTCTTGAGCTCTTGTAAATCTCAGGCTTGGAAACATTCTGCAGGGGTCATCTTGGCTGACTCTTTCAGTGCATTCTCAGAATGATGGCAGTTTCATTATTTCTCTGTACAAGCTTATTTACATTTCAGCACAAAAAACAGGAATTCAGTTGTCATGCAGTTTTTTCTAAAAATGTCTGGGAATAAACATCAAATCAAAGCCACCTGTCTTCTTGGGAACAGGAAACTCTTCAAGTCAAGTGAGTAAGAAGAGCTGTAGTTATGCTGGGCTTCTGGGAGAGGCACTGTCTGTATCTGGTCCTGGGCATGTGCTTTTCCTGATGTGGGGCAGTGATGTGAGCATCAGCAGAGCACCTTCACAAATGGGACTGGAGCCCCTTGGGAGTGGGTTGCTTCTGGTGAGCACACTGGCTCTGATTTTTTGCTACTTGTACAACATCCTGAAAGATGCAAAGCAAAACAGATACTGTGTTGTGTTGTGGTGAGAAAATGCTGGGGTGCTGAGGTGCCATGTTTGTGGTCTATTCAGTCTTGCTGGGCTCAGAATCAATTGACAATGGGCAGAGTGTGTTAAGTTATGAAAGGAAATGCTGTGGTTTAAGATGTTTGAATTTCATTATTTTGTTCATGGATGTTAGGAATGTAAACAGTTAGTACATGGGAATTTGGCAATCTAACATTTAGGATAGATTTGGCTAGGCAATACTTTTCTGGGCTGCTATGTGAATTTATGCTGCCTGAGTCATAATTATTATTTGGGTTTACAGTGGTTACACTGTAGTGTCTTTCGAATTTACAGAACAGTCCTTTGTCAGAAATAAATTCCAAAGGAAAATCATTACACAGAAAAATAGCTATTTTATCTTGTTATATAAGATCTCATTTTAATTTTGTTTTTTAAAAAATACTGGTTAATTAACCACCTGAGAAGATGTCATACTCCCAAATGCATTTTTCAGGTAAACCTCCTCTTTCTAGAGCATAGCAGGGTAATATCTATTTCACAGACCTAGACAGTCCACAATGGATTTCTTCTGATTACTTTTTAAGTCTTTGAGCTCATGTCTGCTGTTTTACACTAACAGTGGCCTCTGACAAATGTATACATCCACTTCGGTTGCATTTGCCTTTGGAAATTGCCTCTTACCATGTTGATTTCAAGTCTGTTGAAACAGAGGGGTGAGTTTTCCCATTATTTCCAGCCAAAGAGGTACCACACTTGTTGCAGATAGAGAAGTCTCTTTGTAGAATTCCAATATTCTCAGCCTTGTACTAAAAAGGCAGAGCCTTCTGCTGCTGCTTGTTTCCTCAGGGCTGGAGCTAATAATAGTACATACCCAGGATCCTTCTTGCATTTTGTAGAAACATATTATTAACAGCTCATCTTGTATGATGCTGATCCTGTGTGCATCACGTGTGCTGTATAGTCACCAGAAATGTCATTGATCCTAAGCACTGGGAAATGGTGTCACAAAATCATGAGTACACCTTATGTTATTTGATAGAAAAATGCTGTTGTAACAGTTTGTGTCAGTTAATTGCAAGGATACACAAATGATGCAACTCCGTAAGATTTTCTTTTCTTAAATCAAGAGAAGAGCAACTTTTTTTTTGTCATTAAAGAGAATTTAAGGAAAATTAGTTGGAAATTGCAGAAAATACTAGTGGTTCATTCTAGAAAAAAAATGAGGGGTTTCCTCCTAGAGATCAGTGTTTTAGTTCAGGTGGAGTACATGGTGGTAGGTGATAAGTCCCAGCTGGGTTGACCTGGGGAACTTCTCAGGTCAGTTTGGGGGTTTGATGCCACACTTCGACCAGGTTTCCTTGTCCACAGTGTATTGACTTTTCAGAGACTAAGGAAAGACTGATTTGTCATGGAGGCTATGCAGTATACCCAAGAAATTTAGCCTGTAGAATAGAAAATGAGCATAAGACTGCTTGAAACACGCCATTTTGTTTAAGTCCTCTTTAGAAAAAGAAGCAAAGTTGCTAAACATGGAAGAATTCCTCTCAGGAATGATAATTCCTGCAGAGTTCTCCTTGAGGCAGGCATACAAATTCAAAAGCATTAAGTTAGTACAGTTTGGATGAGAATTCTTCGCTGTAGCTCCCTGAGATTTTGTTTTCTGGGAGGGAGCTGGGTTTTGTCGCAGCTCTGGTCAAAGCCCATTAATGCAGTTAACTCATGTGACAGCCAGGTAGTGCGTGGAAGAGGTGGCTGAAAACACATGGATGCTTCTGTGCAGAGCTCATACATTGTATGCTTTGCAGGGAAAGGTGCTGAAAAGCTCCTTTGTTGTGCAGTGTTGGCCTTTGAGACAGTCTCTGTAGATGGGTCAGAGAACAGAGCGCAGCACTGTGATGGCTCTTTATGGCCACAGTTGGTCTTAGATGCAAAGGATTGAGGTGATGCTGCCCATGAAAAGGAGCTCCTTGTGCAGAGCTGTTCCATGGGGAGTAGCAGCTCAGCTTTCATGCAGTCACCAGTGAAGCAACTTTGCAGGTCTGCTTTGCTGGCGGGGCATAAATTCACCCCTTCTGATGGGCCACAGTTCTCCCAGGCACCTTGATCCCCACCAGGGGAAATACACGCCCAGAGCTGGCTGCAGCACTCTCATTCTTGGTCAGCTTCTCTGTGTGGATGGCCAGCAAATTGCCAAGCAGTCTGTCTTTCTCTGCTTGAATCTTAAGCAGAATCTTTCCGTGTTTGAAGTAAGGCTGCTGAAAGAGACAGATCTGTTGCCTTGCGGAGTTGACCCTTTCCAATGGTTTGAAATAATCCCTTGAAGACTACTGGATGACCAATTCCATCTTGATTATTCTGAGATTGACAGTCTTTAAGGTGCTTGTGTGACTGGCCTTAGGTTTTACCATATTGCACAAAATGGAAGGAGCTGGGAGTAATTTCTCTGCTTTTGGTGTTGTCCCTGAGCCCTGCAGAAGGGGACCAGACAGGCTGACCAGTGCATGCAGCACTAGAGGTAGAGTTACACTGCTAATTTAGTGAAAAGGCTTCTCTGCTAACCTTAATCCCCAACTCTGAGGGGATGCTGCTGCCTGTAGCCATGTCAGACATCGTGCATTGGGGATGCCATGGCTTCCTAGTGAGGCCCACTGGACCGCAGTGTCACATGGAGTTTTCACCATGTAAAGCCAGTGTGAGAGCTGGACTCACCCCTTACCCCTTATCCAAAAGGAGGGAAGAACTGACCTGCACTCAGCAGCACTCAACTGTTCTGGAGGATGTGGAGAGAGCTCTGTCAGGATGGCCTGGGTTCCTTTGTCTACTGCCTGAGGATGGCCGGGGGTTCCTTTGTCTGCTCCCTGAGCTTGGCCAGGGTTCCTTTGTGTGCTCCCTGAGGCTGGCCTGGGTTCCTTTGTGTGCTCCCTGAGGATGGCTGGGGGTTCCTTTGTGTGCTCCCTGAGGCTGGCCTGGGTTCCTCCAGCTGCCCCTTTGAACAGTCAGGCAGGCATTGCTCACATCAGGCTGCAGTGACTCAAGGGTGTTTGGGAATCAGCAGATGGAACATCTTTGCAGTGTCAGTGGTACATATGGCTGGTGTCACCGAAACTACAGGGAAAACAAAAACTCTCCAACAAGAATTTTTAGTGTTAGAGAATTAAGGCATTACTTTATTCTGGCCAGGATGTGCAACAAAAATCATTTAATCCACACATTGCCCTGGTTGTGCAGAGAAAATTATTCCATTACACATAAGTCTTTACTAAATTTTTCACATTCAGTCAAAACCCAGGGAAATTCATTGGTTCAATGTTCACTGGTCCCAAGGTCTTAGTATTTGGTTTTTGATCCCTTCACCTTTAATGTTAGTGTCTCATTCTTCATTCTCTTATCTATCTGTTCCCAGACCAGGAGTCTCAGACCATGCCAGGGGTGATGTTTGGAGTTGATGTTCCTTAATGGTTGTTATCTTTTGTGTGTCCTCTGTGCTGTTTTCAGTCTGCTGAGAAGCTAAGCTCATCAGGCCTCCAGTGGTGAAATGATCCTTTGAAAAGAAACTTCCTTTCCCCCTGGGAAAAGGCAGACAAAACCCCCGACTAAAGTTGTGTTAAGTATGTTAAACTTTGTATCATTTCCAACACTGGGAGCTAGGACTTGGGCAGAAAAAAGCCCTTAGGTGTGGGTAGCGGGAATTCATTCTTTAGTAAGGTTTATCTATTGTAGCTGGCCAGTTGTAAACATAGACTAAAATGTCTTTTGAATTGATTGGAATAGTGCTGCACAGCAGAGGAGAGTATGAATTCCTGAGGTGGAGGAAAACTTCCAATATAGCAAGTTAGGGAAATGATGCCTGCAATTCTTTGAAAATGCTGCTGTACTGAGTTGCCTGCCCTGAGTGGGACTCAGGCTCCTACCTTGTGGGCAGCTGTGAATGAAGACTGTTCTGACTTGGACCCCAAAGGTGGTTTTGCTGCATGTGCCAGGGTTTCTGTTTGCTGTGACGTGCAGGGATGTTGGTAGAGATCACTGCATCACTGCCAAACCTTTCATTAGGTTCCCTCCCAGCAGGAGAGGGAACCCTGCTAGGGTTTATAGGCTGTCATGGTGTGGCGTGACAAGCAAATTTGATGCATTGGCTACAAAGAAATGTTGAGGAGAGCAGGCTTTGCAAATTTCGTGGTTGTTTTCTGCTCAACAAAACGTTTCCCAAAAGTCTGGCTGGCAAATTCTGCGTTTCTTGGGATACAACCTTAGTGCTAATCTTGCCCACCTTAAAATGAGTTTTTGCCTTCCTACCCAGAATTAGGATGGTGTTCTACTTGGGCTGAAGGCTTGCAAGGCAATTCTTTTTCCATTGAGTTGTTGTGGTCAAGTGGAGCCCAAAACCTGATGTGAACAGCAGCCACCCATTCCCTTCTTTCTTCATTGCTCTTCATCCTCCACAGTATCGTAATGCTGGCTTGGTGTCCCTTCTGAAATAGAACTCTTGCACATGGAACTGTTCTAATTTTTTTTTTTTTTTCTGAGAAGGTAAATGCTATGAACAGTTAAATAATTTAGTTCTTGTATAATACATAGAGGCTGCAGATTTAATCCTTTTTAATTAAAAGGCTAGTCAAGCTGGAATGTTTTGTGCTGGCACAAAACAGGAATTACTCTTCCTCTGAGAAGGTTTATATGTGGCCCCTACCCTTACTTGTTCCTTTGCAAGGGGAAGTCCAAATAGGATGCGATTTAAAAAAAAAAGAAAAGGTTCGTAATCTCTGGTGACTAAACTTGCCCCAGCGTCTTTTCCACGCCTCTTCCACTCACTTGATGTCATACTATTTTTGTCCCTTTCTAGCTCATTGACACAATTGCCTCAGAAATCGGAGAACTGAAACAGGAGATGGTACAGACAGATCTCACAGTGGAAGATGAATCTGCTGATTGGCGAAGGTGATTAAAATGTTTATTTTCATGGTTCTGGAGGGTCTACCACGACAGGAATGTTTTCATTGTGCTGTCTTCTTGGGTGGCTCATGTCCTAGCACTTTTCTCCCTGGCAGCATAGGAGGTATAGCTAATCTTGCTCTTGATCCAAGGAATGTGCCTTTGGGCAGGAGTGCCCAGAGATTCGGTTGTTCGGTGTGTTTGCCTTAATACCTTCTAATTGCAACTGAGCTTTGCTTCTGCTTCCTTGTTAAAAAACTTGGATACTGATGAATGTCTAAAGCAGGAAACTACTAATATCATTGCCATTGTTTGTGGCATGGCTTTGCTTTCATGCTGTGAAGACAAAATGTCCATTGCTTCAAGTGGCTCTTTGAAGATTCAAGATACAATAACATGATTTACTTATGTTCTCAGCTTAGGAAGTAAAATATTGACTGCTGTGAGCTGATGCATATGTGGGTTATGTGTTTAAGTTAATTTATATATGAGTAACTTGCACATAAAAAAAGTAAGATTGTACCTTTAAGCAGGCAGAGTGGGACCCCAGCATTTTGGCTTTTCTTGAACAGTAACATCTGCTAAATTGACATCTGGAGGATAATCAATATTTTAATGGTTGTGTTAACAGGAGAACACATTTTTGTACTTACCTGAAATATTTGTTGCAACAGGAAAGTCACCAATGTAGGTGTTGTGTTTTATCTGACTGCATGGTCTTGGCCAGCCCTGGAGCTGCTGGGCTTTGTTCTTCTAGCAGTGGGTTGATGAAGCAGAAAATTTTTATTTAGAATTACATCCAACATTTTTAGCTCTTTTTCTTCCTATTAATTCAACTGAAATCTGCTAGAACTTACTACAAAGCAAATGTAGATTATTTTTAAAAACATCAAAGCAGCAGCTTTGTTGCCCAAGTGGTAAAGAAGGTAAGACAGTTAAACTAAATAAAGTCCTTGGCTACGGCCCTGGTTGAACATTATTCAAGTTTTAAAGCTTTTGAGAGCACAGTTCTTTTTCAGGGGCAGAAAGGATACTGTCTTAATTTTGTGAATTCAGCTGATTAACTTCAGAGATCATCAGCTACTTTTCAGTTAAGAAAAGCAGCTGATGATCTCTGAAGGTAATCATAAAGATACAAGAAAAGCTTCTTGTGCCTTTGAATACATTATATGCATGAAAGGCTAAGGTCTACTGATTCTAAAATCTTGGTGAAAGCACTTAGCTGGAAACAGTCAACTAAACCTCCCCATTTTACAGACCGTGAGTTTTCTTTTTATTGCTTTTTAATGTATGTTTAATCGTATTTTGTTAATCTTGACTGCAAAATATATTTTAGTGTAAGATATGTAAGTAAACCTAATACAAAAATGTGAATAATGCACTTTCCATGAAAAATAATAATAGCCATAAAAAAAATTTCCATCATTTCAAGATGATAATGTGAAATATGAATAAATGAGTTGAAGTCAAACCTACTGTGACTACAAAATTCTGAGGTGCATGCTTCTATGTAAGGAAAAAGTTGTATCAAAGTTGGTATAAATTATGTAATTTACTTGTGCACTGACACTTTTATAGATATATAGAGAGCTACAGAGCAAGATTATAGCAATTTCAATAAAGGTTTTCCAGAGTTCTTGTTTAAATTAGACAATTCACAAGACTGTGTTTGCGGTCAGAACTTTATTTCTTTCTAGTTAATTTAAAACTTGGCAATTAATGTAGTTTACTCTTCTTATTGCATGTTCTGCTATTCAGAAGTTGGTATCTTGATATGACCTTTGGATTTGCATCTAGGGAAATTTGAGCTCAATGGAATGTCCATTTTCCTCGCTCTTTTTCCATGTTAGCAGGTATCCAACAGACACCCAGAGCAGTTCTGGAAAGGCAGCAGTGGCAGAGATCTCGGCTGAATTTAGAAAAATAAAGGCATGAAATTGTGTGTCTGTAACCTTAGTATTGTGGTGTGAGGGTTTTTTTGTGGTTATGTGATGACTTTCAGATTTATATTCCTCACCCCAGTTTTATTTTGGGGTTATCTCTCCTTTTAATATATATGGCCCAAATAATATTGAGAACGATTCGAGGGCTTACCACTTTGGCTTGTAAACATGTAAAAGCCAGGCAAAAAAAAAAAGGCTTGCAAAAATGTGTTTTAAGGAGGACTGTTTCAGTATCCCACTTTTTTGATGCCTTTTTCCCAGTGCAGACATTTATCTCAATAATGCAAATGAGTGGAGTTGTCAGAAAAGGGTGTTAGTGGGACAGATTTCTGTCCTGCCCTTACAGTGACCTTTGAAAGGGTAACAAGAGAACTTCTGCATGCTATGGCAGCCCAGGAGCATGTGGGATGGGCCTGGTGGCATCTGGAGGCACCTGGATAATCTTCTAGGAGGCCTCAGGCCCCTTGCACATCTGTGTGAATGTCCATGATGGGCCAAGGCTTCCTG
Organism: Chaetops frenatus; assembly: GCA_013400775.1. Lineage (NCBI taxonomy): Eukaryota > Metazoa > Chordata > Aves > Passeriformes > Picathartidae > Chaetops > Chaetops frenatus. Next base: position 506,511 of record VZTR01015515.1, read on the forward strand.
CTATCCCTCTGTAGGGAAGACTGTAAAGCTCCAGGCTTCCTGGGGCACTTGGTGCCTGTGGAATGGTTCAGAGATGCTTTTCTGGTGGTGGCAGCTGCAGCAGCTCATTCCCTTCCTGCCCTATTCCTGTGGAAGGAACATGGGCAGAGCTTTGCTTCCTGCACTGCACAGCCCTCATGCCACAGTGGTTACCAACTTCACTAGAGCCATCTTCTGTCCTGCCTAGAGAACCACTTCTGTTATTGCTGACAGGTAGACAAGGATCCAACAACCCTCTTCCCAACTGCCTTGTCCTGTTCTTTTAGCTGGAATGGGATGCAGGAGGAGCTTACCAGTGGCTCTATGCCCCTCCCAGCTGATGCTCAGTATGTCTCTATAGACTAGGCTGGGGTGATTAAGAGCTGTGAGATGTACAGAAATCCAGGCATTTTGCAGTTAGTCAAACTGAGTTAACTGTGTGGTGGTGAACTTTGGTGGGACTGGTGCAACATTCTCATCATGAGCAAGGTTACAGGCTTCAACCTGCTCCTTGTCTTTTTTACTGTGAGCTAAGTCTAATCAGGATGCAGCATAGCATTGTTTATCTTGGCAGTTACCTCTCTTTACTTCCCACATGTTTATGGGCTTTCTCAAATCTAAGGAGACTTGCATGAATCATGTATTTTCTTTAGTTCATTGTGAGTAGTGTTGAAACTCCTTTCCCACTGAGGAGGAACCATGTAGCAGCCCTGCATTGAAGCAGACCATCCATTAAGGCCAATTTGTGTTTTGATTTTGAGTTTAATGTGCCGGGTCAGATTGTCTTTTATCAGGAGTCTGGGGTTTTTTTCTCAAAATCCCAAACAAATAACACAAACCAACCAACTAAACATCCTGCAACCTGAAAGTAAAACCAGGAGAGGAATTTAGTTGTTGCATAATATACAGCATATTTTGCTAGCATTTAGGTTACAGCAACTTCTTATTCTTGTTCATTACACTTGAGTTAATCTGTTGTTCATGAATTCACATGGTTATTCTTTCCATGCAATTGTTTACGAAGTAGTTACACGCACAACCCAGTCCCAAATAATTTTAGTCTAACTCCTAACATATAACAAATTTTAAGAACTTCCACGTGTCAGGGTTTGACTGTATGTCTAATGCCCAGATCACTAATTAAAATTATTTTAAGAATAAAAAGCAAACTGGGAATATGATGCTCAGTAGTGCTAGACCACTGTAAATAGGCTGTCAAAACAGAGCAGTGGGGTTTTTTTACTGCATTTGTTCCCAGGCCTTGGGAATTGGCTTCTCGTAGGTTGTATGTGATTTGCCAGGTGTGATTTTTCCAAGGTGTGCTCTTTCCAGAGTTCACCAGGTTAGATCTTTCTCTCTGCCTCCTTTATTATTTGGAAATAGAAAATAGTTTTTTCAAGTGTTTCCTATTCCTGTTTACCTCCCCACGGACTGCAGTAACATTCTAGTGCTGATTTAGCTGAGTTGCTTCGGTGTTGTTTGAACCATTAGTGTTTAGGAGTGGCATAAATTCTGGTCATGATCAGATATTCATAATCTTTGTCTCATTTCTTGAGGGAGCAGAAGGAGCTGCAGCAAGGACGTGCCTGTGTCTGTAGGTCAGAGGTCTTGCTCTTTGTGTGGGAGGGATTGTGCACGTGAGCACCTGGAGGTTCCAAAAGCCTGATAGCTCCCCATTCAGTGTAGTCTTCTGATTTGTGATCGTCTAGGGGATGTGGGACAACATGAATCCAGTCATATCAAAGAGGAACATCAGAACCCTACACACCTGTGCAAACTCTTGCCAGCTTTAGGTGGCTTTGTGGTAGCAAGCAATGCCAGGCATTCTAGCTCATACCAGTCATAGACTTTTTGAGTGTGAGGTAGCTGGCTTTAGTAGGCAAAAAACTTTTTCCTCTTGGACATATTCTCCCTGCAGCATGTTTAGCTTTCACCTCCCGACCAAGGAGTGGAAATGATTTGTATCTGTCTGAGCTTGCAGCCAACACTGGTGTAGAATTTGCCCTTTGCCATGGCTCACTTCGGTTTGTAATGCAGCTAACTGGCACTGAGGGTGAGTGGGAAGTTTTTGTGCAGTGTTTACTGGAGGTACAGTTCAGGAAAACACTTCTGTGGTTCGTGATTTCACTTTTTGGAGATTCGTCCATTGCGACATGAGGCTCTGCTGGGACTGGTTGAAAGGGGAAGCCAGTATTCCTACCGAGGCAGTTTCAGACCCAGTCATGGTTGAGGTAAATAGTACTTCCCTCCTGCACCCAACGTGTTTCTGTGTATTTTGTGCCCCTTGAAGGCATACTGGCAGTTAATAAAAGCTTCTGATGCTTGTGGGCACAGCAGGGAGATCATCTGCATTTGAGATGCCTTGGAAATCCAAAAAGCATCACATCATAAATAAGCAAACAGAAAGAGGAATAAAGAAAGAGGCAAACACTGGGAGATGTAATTGATCCAGGTAATGAAAAGTCAAATGATTTTGCCTGTTCTTATCATACAGTGAAATTTCTACACCCCATTTACTTTACTTGCTTGCCCTCTCCAGAGATGCTGCAAGTTGCTGACCAAAGCCAGAAGAAAGCAGTTTGGTCATTTGGTTTTTTCTGTTGTTTGGTTGGTGGGTTTTAATTAGGTTCAGCTTGTTTACTTTGGCGTGGGGGTTTTTTGCGGGGGGGGCCAGAGAGGCTTTTTGTGTGTTTTTTTAAGTATTCAGTGCTCCCGTGCTTGTGAACTCTGTACCGACTTGCTGAGGGTACAGTAGCTGGCATAACGAGGATGGTAAATGCTGTTAGTGCTGCTTAGGGCCTGTCCAAAGCATGAAATTCAGAAGGGCTGCACAGGGTGCAGTGGGGAGGTGGAGCTGTGTTGCCCTCTGCTGCTCAGGGTCTCTCCTGCCACGGAGAAGGTCTGGAAGGAGAACCCATCCCCTGCCTGACATCTCAGGGAGTCACTCGAGCTTGCAGGATGCATTTTGTCTGTTCCTAAATATTGCCATCAGGAAGCTGTTACCAGAGGAACTGCTCCATAGTGATTTCTACACATGAATGGGGAGAATCACAGGATGTACTTCTAGCTCAAAAATGAGGAATTTGAGCCAGCAACACATGTGCACTTGTACTAAGTGTTCTGTATTATATGCACAAAAGGAGTTCTCAAAGTATTCTGTTTATTTGGATTTTTAATAACAAGTATCTGTAGCCTCCAAGAACTGTACTTCATTACTGAATGTAGCAGTAACTTTAGATGCCCTGCCCCAAATAAATTTTAACCTTACATCACTTTGCCACATTCACACTTAGCCTAGCCTTTATTTCTCACATAGGAATCAATCCACAGCCAAAGGAATTTGGAGCATAAATATACAATTCCTTACTTGTTTCTGATCCTCGGAAGTGTAGTATTGAAATGCAAGGTAAGGACTTTCCATGGCAAAATGGAAAAAAATAGAAATATTTACAGAATTTAGCAGGAGTACTGTAAAAAGGGACTGCCACTTATGACATCCTTTTTAAAGAAGCTGTGCCTTAGGGAGGGTTATTTGGGGGTTTAACATTTTTTTTCCTTGTTTTTTTCTTGGGTTTCTCATCTCTTTCTCACCTCCTTTCCACTCTGACCTCTTAGCAGAGGGGAGCAAAGATGGCTATGCAGCTGTGAAGGCAACAGAGCTACTGGAGCAGAGACAGTAGTCTGGGCATAAGATGAAGTGATGCTGGTTTGTGGACTTGTGTTGTGAAGATAATCCCTCCAAACAGACTGAGTTCTTGTTTCTGGTGCAGTGATCACCAATAGGTAGTGGGTTGCTCCATTGTCAGAGTATTAAACATTTTTCTGACAGGCAGGAGAGAGGAAGATTTATGTGGGTTGCAGCATTTGCAGTCGATCTGGGAATAAAAGTGTCTGAATGGCATAAATATCCTTAGAGAGAAACTTTTCCATATATTAGCACAGCAAAGACGGCAGGTAAAATCTTCAGTCAATCACATCTGCACATACAATTGTACCTGAAGTGATGGCTGAATTTCAACCTCATAAAAGACTGCTAAGGCTTATCTTCCAGCTGGCTTTGAACTGAGAACCTTTAAAGAGAATTTTTGTGTATGCTAAATACATGAATACTCAGAAATACCAACTCAGGGTGCCAGCAGTGCCATGAGCTTTGTGATAATTCTGTTTGCTGACCTGAGTGATTGTTTATAGGAGGTTAGCATGTCTAATTTCTTTTAATATTTTTTTAAATTTTATTTTCCCACAGTCTAATAAAGGACATGGATAATGTCTCTCCTGAGAAAAATGATGTAAAAAGTTGCCCCCGGGACTCTGGATATGACAGCCTATCCAACAAGCTGAGCATATTGGACAAGCTCCTCCATACTCACCCTGTGTGGCTGCAGCTTGGTCTGAGTGATGCTGAAGCCATGGAAATTTTGCAGGCACAGCCTCCTGGGGTAAGAATAATCTCACTTTCTTTGAGGACATGCTTTTCCCAAATCTTGTGCTGGCATTTTACACCCAGATGTTAGACCCAAAACAGTAATGATCAAGTAAAATTATGGTGGGTTTTAGAGCAGACATCCTGAGGTTGTTCTAGTTCCTTTTGTGGATGATCTGTATTTATTCTGGCATTTGTGATGAAGCTAAAACCATGTCCTTCTGCCTTCTTCACAACAGATATTTCTGGTTAGGAAATCTGCAAGGCTGCAGAAGAAAGTCATCTCTCTGCGTCTGTCCGGTGACTGTGGGTCCTGCCTGAAAGAATTTGCCATAAAAGAAAGTACATACAGTAAGTTGTGAGTTACACGCTTTTCAGGTGTTTGTTAGGCACTTTTTCTCTGTAGGGTGCAGGAGCACTGGCACTGCTGAAATGCACAGCAGAAGGTGCCCAAAGTCATGCAAATAACATGGGCTGCCTGTGCTGCTCCCTGAGGTGGGCTCTGCCAGTGGGTCAGGCATATTCTGCCAGGAGGAGGACAGATGTATAGAAACACTTAGAGCTGCTGCACCTGGAATGTTTCCATTGTGTACCTTGCTGAATCCAGGATTCATTTATTTTATGGGTAGTTATCCTCTTAGAAACTTACATGTCTTTTGTAGAAACACAGTTTGTAATCCTGTCTACTTTCAGTGAAATGTCCTTTCATTTCCTTGTACTCAGGGGACTGTTCTTGGATGCAACTTTATCATGAGCTCTCTCTGTCTGCAGTTTAGGTCTGGGATGGGTTGTTGGGGGTTTTTTTTGTTGGTGGTGGGTTTTGTGGGTTTTTTGTTTTTTGGGGGGTTTTTTGTGTAATAGCTAAATGGATTCTAATCCTTTAGAACTGTTTCTGTTGCAAGATCAATGATTTCTCTTTCTAATTCAAACTATATTTGCTCTTTCTTTTTCTAGTAGAAATTAGCAAATGTTAATGCTCCAAATTGTTTTGAACCAATAATGCCCTCATATCTTTAGAAGGGAGGGTGTGAAAAATAAGTTTGAGATTTAGGAATTAAAAAAAGGAAGCTGCAGCTGATGAGTGTATGTGGTGCTGAAACTGCAAGTGGAGCAAATATTTTGTTTTAAGACAAAAGAGAAAACTGGAGAAAATCAGCAACAATTTCAGTTAAACTTCCCTGAAACAGAGAGTCTGTAGTTATTTTCTATTTCTGTTTGTAAACTGACATAATTTTAGTTGAGTTTTTTCTTTTCTTATCTCTCCCTCCCCCGCCCCCAGGAAAAAGATGTTAATTCTATGTGTCTGGTTTTAGTTCCAATTACAAACAAAGCGAAGAGAAGAAAAAGTTATCAATAATAGTTGATCTAAGTGTGGTCTAAGGCTGTGTTTATAGCCTTGTTATACTAGTAAATTCCTATCTAGAAAATAATTGTATATTGTTTTTTATGAACAAAATTCTTCCACAAGGGGGAAGTATTTACTGATGGTTTTAGCCATTTGTCACAGCTGAGGTTTTAGACCAGAGGCCTGGATCGTTTCACTCTAGGAGCTTCTTCTGCTTGATCTTTGTAGTCATTGGGTGAGATTTGCTATTGGCATCAGAGAGAGCCTCAGGTAATCATCATTATTACAGAGAGCAAGTATTTATATCAGTAAGAAACAATGGTATGAAGTGGGGAAAAATGAAAGGCACTGCTTGTGTCTTCCTCTCCCCTTGTGCAAGGCAATGTTGTGCACCAGAACTGTCAGAGTTTTTGAAGGGTTTGAAGGTTAAAAGGTTTTCTTGGAGTGAAGGAAAATTTATCTCCCTTTAGGTTCTACACATCTGGGGTGAAGACTAGTGAGTAGAATGGAATTCAAGAGGAGGAAATAAGAGATTTAAAATTAGGTATATTGATACACTGGGCAAACAAAGCCTCAGTTACTGATTTTTTGTCTATTAGCAAAACATTGTACAGGCCTCATCACACTTTATCTGTTTTACAGGAATTAGATCATATGCTTGGAATGCAAAAGCAAACCAGCCACCAAGATTATCAGTATATTCTTGAAAATGCCTTCAGCAGGGATATGTACTCCTCTACAGAGTTGTTTTCTCTTAACCAAATAGTAGCTAGTTTGATGGTGAGAACTTAGTAACTTCATGCAAAAATCTAAGATGTGTTTTATTAAACTTTTTTAGGAAACAGTGGATTAATGCATGTTTCTTTATTGTAACTTTCTTTGCAGCATTTTCCTTGGAGGGGTCTGGAATAAGTTTTGCTGATTTGTTCAGACTCATTGCTTTCTACTGTATTAGCAGGTAAGATAGTGTTATGTTCCAAGTCACATTGGCTAGACTGCCTCGAGAAAAAGAGTTTTGAGGTCTTGGTTCAGCATGATATTTATGTTGCCAATCTGCAAATATTCCTGGGTAGCCTTAGGAGGTAATGGTAAAAAATCAGAGATGAGTCTCTGTCTCACTTCATACTGATTATTGGGAGGCTGCTGTGATTTTACCCACCTAGCTGTGAAGTGGTGCCAAGCTGAACTTTACTTTAGCTGGTATCTTGTAATCTTTTCTTAAGCACTCTGTAGCTCATTTAAAAACAATCATAAACTAGCTTGCAAAGTGCATTTCTTGGAATTGCTGGTGAAAAGAATTTTTGGAGCATAATGGAAAAATGTCAGGTATGAATTTTGAACGTGACAACTGAGAGATGTCAGTTTACATGATGAACAACAAAAACAGCCATGTCAGCTTTGCAGTTTATGGTTGCCAAACTTGTTTTCCAGGTAGTATGCAGAAAAAAAGCAGCTGGTATTTTTAATCTTTTGTTTTCAATTTGACTTCCGTTTACTGGTGAAAATTTCCAGACTGATGCTTGAGTCTTGCATGTATGCACAGACAGGACACAACCAAACTGCACACACACACATTTTCTGAAGGAAGCAGGTCCTTTTACTGCATCAAGGCTGCCAGTTCATGCTGACCATGTGGTAATTTCTGGTGTGAGATGATCTTGGGTTGCTGTTCTTGCTGGTTTTGTTTGTGGTGGAGAAGCATCTTTGACCCCTTAGCTGCAGTCTCTGTTTAGCCGAGCTGTACATGCATGTAATAAAAGTAGCATTGATACCACATGGGTAATTGGTCAGCAGTCAGATAAGAAATGAGCTGAAAATGCATTTAAAAGTAGTTTGTTGAGGAGATACTCCTTATCTTGTCACCCTTTCAGTCCTGCCCATTTGCCATCCTCTGGTAAATTCCCTTTCAGTACCTACAGGATCATGCAGCCAACAGAAGTTTCTTGGCATTACTCTATCAATTTTCTTTCACTGAAGGTTCAAGGTTGCTTTGTATAGACTTAAGGAGGCAGATAGGTAGCTGTTGTGAGAAAGAGACAGTACCATTTGGTACATCACAGGAAATCCAGGAAGATTTTCTAAAACCAGAGGGAATTTCTTGCAGGGGGTACCCAACCAGTTTTTATGAGGAGTCAGTGTTTACCTATCTTTGAATTGAGACCATGATGATGATTTGGACTCTGGATTGTCTGTAGTACCATGTGAAGTGCCTTTCAAGTGCTTTTTAGCTAGTGTATCAGTCTTGTGCATATGCTTCACTCGAGTGTGAGTGGAAGTCTGAGGTCCTGTTTTTTCAAGAAGCTAATGTACAACATAGAGAATATTTACCTGATAAAAACCCACTGTCTGTCTGTGCTACAGCAGATGGTTGACTTGTTGGCAACCTTAAAACCAAAATTCATGCTGACACCAGTTGTGTAGGATTCTCATTAAGTCTTAATTCCATGGTTACTTCTACTACAGATGTTGCAGCTTAGTAACATTTAGTGAAAATAAAATGTTCATTCTGAAAACTGGAATAGCACTCAACAGGGTATTCAGAAAGTAAGAAGCTTTGTTGAAGTGTTAAGGGCAGATAACAAGTTTACATCTCACTCATCTGCTTGTAGAAGACCAGGTGTAAAAAATTCTGTTGGAAAGGCAGAAAATACGGGATGGCTCTGTGGAAATGATCCTGGGGAAAGTCCTGAACACTTGACTGTCATTTGCCCTTCACACCACTCTGCAATGTAAAGGAGCCCTGGAGTTGGTGATGTTTAACTGTGCCATGTGTTTAAGGATCTTGCGACCTGCCACAGCTCAAGAAGAAAATAATCAGAGATCAGCCACTGCCAGTGTTTTAGGAAAAAAAAGCTTTTAAAACTATGGATGTTGCTGAAAACCATAATGTTTTTTCTCTTTGGAAACAGGGATGTCCTTCCATTCACTCTGAAGTTGCCTCATGCAATTGCTGCATCAAAGACAGAAGCTGAACTTGAAGAGATTGCTCAGCTTGGTCTGAGTAAGTAATTCTCTACATAAATATCCTTCCCTGTAGTACTCCTGTAATGCTGAAAAAATAGGCTGTATCAGTAAATAGTTCATATTGGTTAGTGATGATACAAATTTCATTTAGAACACCAGTTTCTCTTATTTGAGAAGGCCAAACCTTTTTCTGGCCAAGGAGTGGTGCTTTTTCTGCTGTGCCTTCTGTGATATTTTTGTTAGTGCTGTTTCTTTCTTCCTTCTTCTCTCCTCTCTCTGGGCAGTCCTTGGGCTGTGAGGAGAGTGTAGGAACTGAGGACCCCTGTTAATAAAACTTCTGTTCAGGTTGACACGCCAACTTAAAATGGTGAATTTTGAGATCAGTACCTCAGTGAGGTGGCATATTTAGAAAATGAGGAGTGTGTAAACAGGATATGTAGAATGTATCCATGGGCAGGGGTTAGGCATAATTTAACATAATTTTAAACATAATTTAAAATACAACGAGACAATGCAAGAACATGTCCTTGCACTGCTTGGCTGCTACAGCCAAACACAGGCTCATTGTAAAGCATACCTTGAGCTCAGAGGAGATGGATGCAAAGCCTGGTGGGATTTGAAACTTGGGCACCACCCAGATGAATCATTGAGCAACTCCACATTGAGCAAAGTGCTGAGTGGCTTCATTTCCTTCTCCAGGAAAGGAAGGCTGACTGTCAGCAGTCTTTGTTGCAGTAGATTTTTTTAATCGTCTTTGATTTTGAAAAGGATCCTCTCTAAATCAGTGTTAGCATGAGGATCCCTTGAACTGTTTGGTGGGACTCTGCAGTAAAGCCATACACAGGGAATTATTGCAGTGCTTTGCATTTTGATTTGCTGCAGTAGCAGTGCAATTAAAGGGATTATTTTAGAGATGAGATCAATTACTTCTGCACTGCTTGTGTGCAAGTTTAGGCAATCAGGTGAAAGTCTGGATTATTCATGGGAATAGAGGCAAATATGGTTCTATGGAGGTCAATGTTCAGATGGCAAAAGGAAAGTAAAAGGTCTGATTGGGATACAGTATAACAAAGACAGTCTCACAGGGACACATGGAAGCCTTAAAGTAACGTGAGGTGAGTCTCTCCAGAGGTGATGATAATGGTAATGTTGATCAAGCTCTCCAGGCTGACCACACTTTGTCACCAGTACCCCAGAGCACTGTGGCCTACTTTCTGCAGAATTAGTTTTGCTCTTGAACAGGCTCTGCATTGTGTGTGTTTTTTCTTTAGCTACTACATTTGAAAGCTGAGGAGGAGATTGATGGATTGGTGTCTCTGTGGTTGTCGTATTTGGGATCAATTACCTGATATACACCAGATTAAGTTTCCATGAGTTAAAACCAGGAAACAAAGTTGAGATTTTGATGGAGTTTTAGGTGTCTACATGCAGAAGAGCACACCAGAAAGTCAGCCTTTCAATGCTGTGGACTCAGGAGAGGCCTAAAAACTCCCAACAGCCCTTCCTGTTAACTGTGAGTTTTCTTTGAGCAACACATAGGCACAAAACCCCGTGGTGTGTGAACAGAGGGTTGTATCCCCTGTCAGAGCTCTCTTGTGCTAGGCTCAGAGGGAGAGAGCAGCGCAGCACTGGTCAACAGCATGTAGCCCAGCAAACCACATCAGGAGGAGCTCTTAATAAAGATTGCAATGCCTTTGCCAACCTGTAAGGTTTCATGTGCTGAACATAAGATTCTCTCTCAGTCTCCCTTATGTTTGACCTGCTGCAGTGCTTACATCACATGTGTTTGCAGCAGCCACGTGCCAGGCACAGGCACTGAGAGATCTGCAGGCAGGATGTGAAGTCATTAAACTGGGAACACCAGCAACATGGCATGACTATGCAGAGAAACATGCCTGTGCCTATAGACATTCTCTGGCCGTGGCCTGTCACCATGGGCTATTTCCTGTCTTCTGCCCCGCAGGCAGGACCACGGCTGTTGGGCATGAACTTGTTGTGGATGCTTGGCATTCATGCACTTGGGCCCAGGTATCATTGCTCAGTTGCCTCCAGTGAGGCATCCTGACACGCTATGGGAAAAGGGACCATGTCAGGATTGGCAAATTTTAGCTAAATCTCTCTCCTCTGGTGTTCTGTCCGTATTTCAGCATGATTGCTGCCTTCAAAGGCACATCTGGTTTCAATCTTCATACCTTCAGGAACCAATGCTCTTTAGCAGTGACTCAGTTGCACGAACATGCTGGAACTTTGCTGGGATAAGTGCAGAGGCTGCAGCTGCAGCTTGCTGACGTAGCACAGGTTTTCCGTGCTGCTGGTGTGGGACTGCACACTGGGTCTCTTTATGTGTTGCTATGTGTCTGTATTCTCAGGCAAACTGTCCCCATGGCAAAGGCAGGGCAGCAGGACAGTGCCCTTATTAGACACCTGAACACTTGGTCTGCATAGCTAAGGGTGGTGTGTGCATCCACCGGGGCAAAATATGAGCTGCCTTTTCATGTATAATTTCATGTGTTCACTATGAAAAGAAACTGAACCAAGATACTTGCAGAGTGTCTGTAAGTGGCCTTTAGCTGGTGTAAATCAGCTTAACTTTTGTCTTTAATGAAGTGAGCTTATTAATACCAGCTGAGAATCTTGCCTTATTTCTTCTGAGTGACATGCTAGCAAGTAGTTTGTGTTCATTTCAGTCTCAAACCAGTAAAAAGTATTCTGTTACAGTCTCCATTCCTTTGTTTGATTCTCAGTTGAATTTTAAGCTTAGTGGCCTGATTGGAAGCTATGCATTGATCATGGTATTTATAAATGAGTAAGAGCAGCCCCAGGAACGTAGCATGAGTTATGTCTGGTGGTGCTTTAAGAGGTTCACTTGGATTTTTTTTCCCCTTTAAATTAATAAAACCTTGCCTAAATTTCTTGATACTTTAAACTGGTGTTCTGACAGCCATCTGCATGCTGTTTTGCATTCTTACGTTAATGCAATGATGATTTTCAGACTTTTGGAGCTCCCTGGCTAACAGCAAACCCTCGGATCCTTCACCTCCCTGTAGGCCTGTGCCTTTGGACAGAGCTCGCAAAGACTCACGCCAGCTCTGCCTTATAAATGGAGTGCATTCTATACGAACCAGAACGCCTTCAGAACTGGAGTGCAGCCAGACCAACGGAGCGCTGTGTTTCATTAATCCCCTCTTCTTAAAAGTGCACAACCAGGATGTCAGTGGAAGTCTGAAAAGGCAGAGCCCAAGAACTCCAGACGTGAATGGCACAGCAAGGCCTCGCTCCCCCCCGCCCCGGCCGCCACCTCCCGCTATTAATAGCACCCTGACAAGCCCACAGATTTCCAGGACTATAAAGCAGGCGAGCATGCCAGAAACAGTCAACCATAAGAAGGAGAGAGGCTTGGATTTGCTGCAGAACAAGCCCACCCCAATCCCGCCTCCTCGTCTGAAGAAGCAGGCTGCCTGCTCCGAGGCAGACGGTGCCTCCAGGAGCGCAGCGGCGATCCGGCCTGGCTCCGCACGCGTGCCCGAGGCCGTGGCTCTTCCAGGCGAAACCCTGCCCGAGCTGGCTCCAGCAGCTTCCAAAAAAACGCCAGCTGCCATCTCTGAGTCACACATCCCGTGGAATGGAGGCCGGCAGAGACTGAGCGACATGAGCATTTCCACCTCCTCGTCCGACTCGCTGGACTTCGACCGGAGCATGCCGCTCTTCGGCTATGAGGGGGACACCAACAGCAGCCTGGAGGACTTTGAGGGGGAAAGTGACCAGGAGAGCATGGCACCCCCTTTGAAGCCCAAGAAGAAAAGAAGCAGTTCGTTTGTTCTCCCCAAGATTGTGAAATCTCAGCTACGGAAAGTCAGCGGAGTTTTCAGTTCCTTCATGACCCCCGAGAAGAGGATGATTAAGAAAATTGCAGAGATGTCCCGGGACAAACGCACCTATTTTGGATGCTTAGTACAAGACTATGTCAGCTTTCTCCAAGAAAACAAGGAGTGCCATGTTTCGAGCACCGATATGCTGCAAACAATTCGGCAGTTCATGACCCAAGTCAAGAACTATTTGTCCCAAAGCTCCGAACTTGATCCCCCGATTGAATCACTGATTCCTGAAGACCAAATAGGTAAGAAACGCTGTCCTGTGTTTTGAGGGGAAGGTGAAAATGTGTAATCTCTGTTTATAGTGACAGTCTTTTTCCAGTTCAGAAAGGTGGGGCTAACTTGGCTAGTAGAGCTTGAGCCACCAAGTATTTAAGTCCAAAAACAACATCCCCACCCCAAATCACCCTGCCGGCTTAGAATGATTACACTGTGAAGTTGTTCATAAGAAATTATCCTTAAAATAGGTGCAGTGTGGACTTCTTACCTGTGATTATTACTTTTTTGCCTGCTGTACTGTTAACAACAGAGAATCCTTCATTTGCTGGCACACATGTATTTTTTCCTGAATTGGGCTGACATAGTTCTCAATGTTTCGTCTAAAACTGACAAATCTAACTATATGGATCATAGCTGTAGAACTAGAATTTATTCAAAACCAGTGGCATTTAGGAGCAGAGAGATGTGACAACTTAGTTTTGAAATAAATCTGATTCTTCCAGACATTCTTAGTCACTTCTAGCAAAGCTGTGCTATCTCTGCACTTGAAACTAAATAGAAAGCTATGTAAGAGTTTTAGAAAACAAACATGTGCAAGAGGGAGAAGGGGCTGCTGATCTCTAGTTTTCTGTACTTCTGTTGTATGTGTTTGTGAGTGGTTGTGGATGAGCTATATGTTAGAATATATGTTTTAACAGCAGAGAGAGATTTACATATCCAAAAAAGTGAAATCATTGTTGCTGCATAAATCTCACTGCCTCTCTTGCAGAGTCTGAGCAGTATTTGTAAAAGAGCCTGTAAGCCACATTTAAGAGGTAAACACGCCTCAGGGCAGAATACTTTCCTTGTGAGCTCACTTCAGTCCTAATTTGCTTGTTTTTCTCCATACCCCAGTGTCCCAACAGTTGGCTCAGTGCAAAATTGGCAGATACTTCCTTCTCTGGGACTAGAGGGTAATTTTATATTGACATTCTGTCTGTCCTTGACCAGAGGAAGTATTCTCACATAACCTCAACTTCATTTACACAAAGTCAAGCAAAAGTCACAAGGACTGCTAAAGCAAGTACAAAAACATAAAGTGTGTCCCAAATACTGAGACTCAGAGACATGTAATATTCTCACTATAATAATACTGTTAGGTGGGTGTTACATGGAAGAAAAAGCACCAAATTAAGCAGGGGATGCAGGTGCACTTTGCCTGCATTTCTGTAGAGTGCTGGATATTTAACACGGCAATACAAATCGAGCTTGCTTGTAATTTTGTGAAAGCTTAGTTTGTTATGTACTTTTCATTTCACAAGGGTGTGGTTTAATCAGACTGTGGCTCTCCCAAGACCGAAAAAAATGTTGTCTGCTATTAAATGTTTCAGACTTTGGAGTAGCATAAGCCATGAAATATAACAACTAAAACTGCCTTGGTTTTCTTCAGTGACAGAAAGTCTGGTTTTGATCATGTGACTAAACACAATTAATTTATGTAGTGGGCTGGTTTAAACAAAGGAAGAACTTGCTTTTGAATCATCTACTGCCTTTGGCCTGAGCCAGCAAACAAATGCAGTGGATCAGGAGCATCAGATGTTGCTGATCTAAGCAGATAACTATGTGACAGCAAAATTTAGTCATCCCTGTAGAGAGCTTTTTGTGAAGTAGAGCCCTGCCTGTTGTCCACAGTTTTCCATGACTGTTTCGGTATGGAATTGCAGCCCAAATTTTTAACTTTGTGAGTAGTCCTTTATCCTCTCTAGTCAGTTCATGCCGGTGCAGTTTTTTCCTCCAACATGTCAGCCTGGTGCTGGATATGTGCTTCTGGGATAATACTCCTTTCTGAGTCATTCAGGCTTCACTTTAACCCTCTTTTGTCTCCTGAATTTCAGTAGGTGGTGGAGCAGCACCCCCAGGTTTAGTGAAACCCTTGGTGTTTGGAGCTTCTTCCCATGTCTCTGTAATGATCTTTGTGATCGTGTAACTTTTCTTCTAGAATTGCATCATGGACTCTTGCAAGCAAAAGACTCCTGTGGCAGGTGTTTTCAGCATCCCAGATAGGGGTCCCATCAAATCACTGGGAATTTGTGCTTCAGGATTTCTAATTAGTCCTGACAGATGCTTCCTAGTCTTAGCACTGTAGGCTGTTAACCCTTCCTGAAGCAATGGGACTCCCAGTGCTGGAACAGAATCAAGAGTGAGACACATGGCTCTTAATTGCTGGAGCATGAATACAATTTATTTTTTTAAAACACCTCAATTTGTATCCACAGAATAAAGACCTGGACTGGTCCAAGGAGACCCTGATAGTCCACAGCTGCTTGATCAGCAAATGTTTGGGAGTTTTTGTTTGTCTTTTCATCTTTTCCTGGCTTTGAACAGAACAGAGTCAAGTTGAATGTTGTCACTGTGCCAAGTGGGATCCAGCATCTGAACAACTTCAGTCTCAGTGCCCAAATCTGGCCCTGAACCAAGAAATGACTGGTTTAAACCATTTTGTTAGTAAGGTACTAACTGATCATGTGGGAACATGCTAAAACAATAGCGTCTATTACATGTTTTGGCATTTCTAATATGTAAGGGATATTTAAATGCCAAATGTTAAATGAGCTTGGAGAGAACGTGTTGGCCCCTTACTAGGGTCCATGCCTTGTTGCAGGGCCTTGGGTCTGTACAGAGGAGTTGAAGGCAGACAGACTAATTAACTGAAGCCCAGGACTGACCCCCATGGTACCTCTCTTCCAATGTCTGTCTTGTTTGACAGTCAACCATGGATAATTGGGTTCTCTGGGCAGTACTTTATGTACCTGTTCATGCACCCTGCTTATGGTTATTATGGCAAGACAGTGTTTCCCTTGTTTGTTTATATGGAAGGTGCACAGAATTGGGCCTATGGGTCTTAAAAAGGTTAAGCAGGAGCCCACCCCAGATCCCCTCTTCTTTACCAATCCAGTTATCCTCCTAAAGGAATTAGAATGGTATATCACTACTTCTGCTTGAAAAACTCATGCCAGATGGTTTTTCCACTGTGTTACTTTTTAGGTAGCTTGTACATTTGTTCTGGTGTCCTGTCCTTCATTGTAGCATCTTTTCATGCTGAGTTTAGTCTTACAAACACATCCCTCAGTGCACCTCCTTTCACCACAGGAGTGGCAGGACAAGGCAAGTAGGAAGCAGTGGTAGAAGCAGTGGTAAAAGCACTGCGCAGGGCCAGAGGACCAGGTTATTTTTCTGACCATCCCTTGGATTTACTTTGTGAATTCTTCCCTGCTTCTTTCCTTTCCTGCTACTTCCAAGAGAAGCCAAGTGCTTGCCATGCAGCTATAGCATGAGTTTTAAGTAACCCACAGCTGCTTAAAGCTGAACACACCTAGCACAGATAGCTGTGTGATTCTTTGGTGTGCTTTTAGGTGGGTCAGATGAGGGGTGGCTTACCTTCCATCCCTAGTTGCTAAGTCTCTGCCACCATGGCTTGTACATCAACCCCATCTCAGCCCTCCCTCTGTTTTCAGGGTTGTGCTGATTATCAAGGAATGTGGGTTGGGTGAGGTGTTACTTTCAAGTATTGCTCCTGTGGAGGAGACACCCATGTCTGCACCCACCAAGAAATGGATGTTTGGCCATCCTGACGCGACGTATCTTAAAATAGATCTGTGTTGGTCATGCCAGTCAAAGAACTTAAAAGGTATTAGGAAAATGCAGAACAAAGCAAATGCGGTGTAATCAGGTGTCAGGCATGTACATGCTGTGGTATTCCAAAGCAACTTTCTGCTTTCAGCTCCCAGGCAGCGTGACCTGTGCAGGACTGTGCCTTTTTGTGGTGGTTCTCAGGCTCACTCAGTCTCCTACTGACCCCTGATTCTCCTGATGAGTGGTTTGGTCGTGGTAAACAGGGCTTGCATGTAAATCCAGGGACTGGGATCTGGTAGGTAGCAGGGGAAAGGAGAGCCTGGAAAAGGTGGGAGCGTGCCTGCAATTTGAGGAAGTACTGGTTGTAAGGAGGCTGTGTAAGGACACTGGCAAAGACTAACATGTTGTCCTGTCTAGATGCAGACTTGTGTGGTTGGCAGCAAAACAAAAATAGCATGTCAGCACAGGATACAGATGTGTTTCCACAAGTCACAACGAAACTGGCTGGCTGGCCTTTACAATTCATTTATCAAAGCACTTCCAGTTCCCATTTTGAGGCTATGGCTAATTATAAGCATCATTTCAGGAACAATACACAGTGTTCAGCTCAAATTATATTCAGTAAAAAAAAAAATTATCTGAAGAGTGTCTGTTTTGGTTTTTGAGTGGTAAGCATCCTGGGAGGGTATTTGAAAACATGCATCTGAAGTCAACAGAATTGTTGTTGCTGATTTGGGTCTTAAAAATACACAGAGATGTTAAGGTAAAGAATCGGTCCTCAGTTCACCACTTAGATGCTGATTTGCTTGGGAAACCCTCATATACTTTCTTGTGGCCATTAGAAGTCAAACAGTGAAATGTGCTGCTGGCTGAGAATTGGTTTGTGGGATCTTATCCAGAAACACCTTTCCATGAAAGCCACCAGAAGCAGCAGTGCTGAAGAAAGGGTCACAGGTTGGATGGTTGGGCCCCAAACATGCTCATAGGTGCCATGACACTGACTATTGTTCTAAGACTCAGATCACAATATGTGCTGTCCTTCCAAGCTTTAATAATATAACATTTTTGTAAGCTTTGTATTTATTAGGGTACATATAGGTATTGCTGTTGACCATTAACAAAATAGTCCAGCCCCTTATCTATCTTGCTGCTCTGTTAGCCTCAGCAGCTTGTTAGATTTTGCTACTTTTTCATTTGAGGGTAGGGCTCAGTAGTAGTTCTTATGTGTGTGCCAATATTTCATAAGGGAGAGGAAAAGGTTGTGTGTTGTTTTGGGGTTTCTTGTGTGTGGTTTGGTGTATTTTTGTTTGGTGTGGTTTTTTCTTTGGTTTGTTGTGCTTGTGTGGACGTTTGAGCACAGCCACATGAGTTACGTGATTCCTTCTTCTGTGCTGCTTCAGAATTGTTTCAAGTTTCCATGGAAATTCTGGAATGTGATCAAGTAAGTTTCAAAGCAATTTCCAGGCACTGCTTTTGGAGCCTGTGACAAACTGCAAATGTGAAAGAAACCTCCTTCCCACCTTGCACAGCTGTAAAAATCTGCATGGTTCATCTGTGGAAGTGGCACTACCTTTCCAAGGGTTGAGGGCAGAAGCCCTGAGCCTTCCGCTTCTCACCTACAGGCAACGAACCTGGCCCCAGCCAAGGACTGGGGCTCCCTTCCGAGGAGGAATTTTCTCTCCCAGCAGCATCCAGTTCCTGTAGCTTCTTGGTGGAAAATAGCTTCTGCAATTGTTTCTGCCCCATGAGCCCTGAGGATTGCTTTGATGGCTGGGAGAGGCAGTTTCTGCCCTGTGCAGAAGGGTGATGCTTCTATTTACCTGGCTGGTGTGGTGCTGATTGTGTGGCTCTACCAAGTACAATAGACAAGGATCAGTTGTTTGCAGTGGTGCCACTTGCTAATGTGTAATTGATGGCTCTGGTCGGGTGGGAAGAGGCCACCAAGAACGTGTCTCAGACTGATCATGCCTTTACAGGTGCCTTTACTGACAGACACAGAAAAAATGCTACACATGAAGTCGAGGCACCACACCAGGAGTGTGTGGAGGCTTTGCTTATGTGGGAAAGAGAGGGATGGAGACCCAAAAGGAAAAAGGGCTGGAGACAAGGATAAAATAAATGAAAGCANACAGAATAATGCTTGTTTGGAGAGCGTGTGGGTGTATGTGTAAATCCCAAGCCTTAGAAATAGTATGTAATTTTTGAAAAAAAAAAAAAAAAGGAGGGAGGGAGGGTAGGGAGCAAAGAAAGAGGCTGTAGTCTAAGAAAAACACAGAAGTACAGGCAAAGAACCTGGGATGGGCATGAGGTCTAATGAAACTTCAACAAGTCACCATTATTAGCAGGAATGTCCACTGCTAATTTGTGTAAACATGTGACCTGGCAGTGACACAGCCTCTCCTCTGTCTGCTCCCAGTCCTTGAGCTCCTCTGGTCCATCTGCCTGCTCTAGGCTTTGGTCCTGCCCCTCTCTCCTGAAGGGGATGGCACAGGAACGTTCCCCACCATGTTCTCCACCATGGTACAAATAATCAATGTAATCTAATAACTAATGTAAGCTGTGCTGCCATAAGGACACAGGGAAAGGAAATTCGCTTTTAAAGTAGAGGTTTACAGAGGAAATGTTTAACAAAGAGTTTTCTCTGTTGACACAGTCCATACTTTGAAAATGGAGAATGACGGGTAAAGAAAAAGTGGAGCAGAACAAGAATTAAAAATAAGCCCTGAAGTTAGTGGTTGCTGTTCCATGTGCACACTATTGCCAAAGAACTTCAAACTTGATGACAAAGCCGTATATAAGCTTGTGTGATGAAATCTGAAGCTGTACAAACACAGCTTGGTTTTCATTTATAGTTTAAAGCCTGTAATCTGTCCAGCTTCATAAAGATCCTGACAAAGCTGAGCCAAGTTTTAGGAAATCTGCATTTAATTATAGTTTCCAATGGAAACTATGCAAAAAGGGCAGGCTTTAATGCCAAAGCAGACAGAAATTATGATTTTGACTGTGTTTTACATTAGGTTTGGGAGTTAAAGTCTAAACTTAAAGTAAAATAAAACTTGGAGACTTATGATCAACAAAAGAAAAACAGACCCAAAGGTTTGGGTTTTTTTAATCTTTTTTTTTTTAACTGTAGTCTGTCTGTGTGGGTGTGGTTTTATTATTTACCACATTGCCATAAATGACAATGGAATACAGATTCCTCTCTGCCTCTTGTTTTCGTGTTAACAAACATCTGGAAACTCAGCTTGTGTAATAAATGGGCCTTTAGAAAGTAGGTTTTGCTCTACAGAGTCTCTTTAGGGAATGGTTGTATTAATGCTGGCTCTGCTTTAGAGGGGGAAGTCAGCTGGATTTGTGTTTTCTCGTTGCAGATGTTGTGCTGGAGAAGGCCATGCATAAGTGCATTCTGAAGCCGTTGAAGGGTCACATTGAAGCGATGTTGAAAGAGTTTCATACCACGGATGGTTCCTGGAAACAACTGAAGGAAAACCTGCAGCTGGTGCGGCAGAGGAACCCTCAGGAGCTGGGCGTGTTTGTTCCCACACCAGACTTTGTGGACGTTGAAAAGATTAAAGTCAAGTTCATGACTATGCAGAAGATGTACTCACCTGAAAAGAAAGTCATGCTGCTGCTGAGAGTTTGCAAATTGATTTACACTGTTATGGAGAATAACTCAGGTATAGTGCTTCTGGTAGTTCAGGTTCACTGATATTTCATAGCTGGTGTTGTCTTCTAGAGGAATCAGCCCATCTCATTCTGCAGACAGGTCTCCTGCTGAAGCTCATGTAGCCTCTCCTTGCCCTTTTGGGAGGAATTCTTCCTCTCTGCTTCTGTCCTGCTGTCTCTGAGCTATCTGGCCACGCATCTTAAAAACTCAGTCTGGAGCAGGGTTGTTGTCATGGGTGGAGTCGGAGCTT
Organism: Chaetops frenatus; assembly: GCA_013400775.1. Taxonomy (NCBI): domain Eukaryota; kingdom Metazoa; phylum Chordata; class Aves; order Passeriformes; family Picathartidae; genus Chaetops; species Chaetops frenatus. The sequence goes on from VZTR01015515.1 coordinate 526,881, forward strand.
CAGACAAAGTTGGAGAAGCCCTCCCATCCCATGGAGTCAGGAGGTGCATGAAGGACCTTCGTGCTTTCTAAACTCCTTCTTAGAGAGGAGCCTGGGTGCAGCCAGGTTCAATCTTAGCCCAGACTTTGTCAATGGTTTAAATCTAAGGAATTATAGAGGTGTGACTGAACCTTTGGACACCTTGCTCCTACAGGATTAAGGATGGCAAACTAGATATAGTGATATAAAAATGAATTCTTTATTATGATAAGTGATTAGACGAAAAAGATCTTAATCTGAATTATTTACTACTCAGTACAGGAGTAAAAGCTACCAGTATAGTCTAGTATAGTATAATGCACTATATCAAAGCAAATAAAGCAATTATATTAAAGTTAGCAAAAAGATCCAGAACAATTACTGAGTAGAGATGGATGTTACGTACTGAGACCAACGACTAGAGGGGCAAATCTCTTTTGCTCAGCCTCCAGGAGTGGCCGTGAGGGGCGTTCCCAGCCGAGAGAGGAGTGTCCACACACACTCCAGGAAGGGGTATGTTAGAAGATCCTGCCGTGTCAAAGTGGGGCTGGACTTTCAGAGTACAAGGCGATTGACTGCCGGTCAGATGCCTCCATGCCAGCCGCCTCAGCCGCTGTATTTTTAGATAAGGATACTTTTACCCTATCTGCCACATCTTTGCCCTCGCTGTCAGGAGGTTTAGCTTTGGGGTTGACGAGTCAGACTGGGTTTAGCGTAATTCAACACCAAAAGCAGCGTGACACCACTTCTTAGTTCACCACTGATAGCTTTGCAGAACAGGGCATTGTTTTACCTCATTCCAGGCAGAGCATCCTACAGATGTGAAGCAGCTGAAAAAGAGCAGCCTTCCTTAACTGTAGACTTTTGAAGTTGCCTGGCAGAAAGGCTGTCCTGTGAGCCTTGAATTTAACAACGATTCTAAATTAATATTTTTCTGCAAATTGTAATAGAGGTAACACCCTATATTTAGCTGTAGTAATTCAATAGCATGTATGCAATATGACAGCTACAAGGGTGTTGACTTAATGGGTGGAGAAAAGCAGCCTCTAATCCAGTGTTTTTGGCTTGCTGTGCCACTGGATGTTCTCATTTGGACACTTTCTGTCATGCTTTTTGGAACAGAAAGGACGTGTATTTCTGCATTGTAGCAAGAATCCAAAAGTGCCTTTGACACCTAAATACTGAAAGGGCACTACAGACAAGTCAAGATCTGCTGAGCAGTCAGTGGTCCAAAATGCTGAGCTAGGTGGCATGAATTTATAGATGGAACTCTGACATTCTCCCTTGCACACTGCTATGACAGGTCATGAGCTAAGGTGTAGCAAAGCTGCGGTAGTGGGAGATTTTTTTCCCCTAAGTGAGTATAAGCTGCTGCAGGTGCTTAGCAGTTTTCTTTCCAAGGAAGCACTGCATGTGCAGCTGAGTCTGGTGCAGATCAAGACACCTACTTTCTTTGGAGATTTGACATGAATGGTGAAAGCTCATGGCTGTTAAAGCCCTCCAGGTACTTTTACAAGATTTAGGACTGAGCTCCTGCCCAGTTTATTATTGCTTTCCAAAATTCTGCATTTTAAAAATGGATGCAGGAAGGAATCTTGGCCTGAAGTTCTGTAAACTCCTCTCTCCATGCCATGTTACTGCATTGAGTAAGGTATTTCCAACGTGCAGAAGGAAAATACTGAGGGGCTGCTGCTGGTTAAGTGCTGCACTGGGAGACTTGGGCTAAGATGTGGCAAGTGCTCATTGGGCTGTCTTGTTTTGTCATGTAAAGTCTGTTAACCGTGGCACTGAGCCAGCAGAAGTTTGGGTATCTATCCTCCCAGCCAGGTAAGTGTGTTAGCTGGAGGCTGTGCCTCAGCTGGTGTCACTAGAGTTTCACCAGAGCTGTAAGCTGGCTCCTGCTCTCAGCAGTTCTGAGTGACCATCACATCAGTTCTGCACTAAACAGCTTTTTGCCAGACCCAGAGACTTGGCCATATGGGGATTCCTGAACAGAAAGTCAGAATGCAGGAAAAGTGCCAGGAGCACAGATTGGCCTAGGTACAGCACAGTCTTTGTGGGTCACTGTGACTCCAGGCCCTTGTAGTCTCTCCCCATCTTTCTTGCAGGCTCCCTTCTGGTACAGGAGGCCTTGCTCACTGATGTTTTTGACAGGCCTTGCTCATTGGTGTTTTCCTGTGTCAAGGAAATGAGTTGAGTTTCCTTGTCAAATCTAATAGGCTTTTTATATTCAGGCTTTTCTGCTGAGGGATTCCTACTCAAAGATTGGTATTTGTGTCTGGATGCTTCCAGAGAGTGGATGTAATCCCTGGATGTATAAAGAAAATGCCTATTCGTCACCTCTTAGACACAATGGTAGCAGTGCAGGTGAAGGTCAGGCCAGGCTGGCACAGCAGCCTTTTCACCAGTTGAGCTGGTGCCAAGGTGATCCCAGTCTCTAAATTCCCCTTGCGTGCCTCAAGGTGTGCATCATAAGATTTGTGCTTGTTTGAAGGACAGGATTGAGCTGGTGTCCTGTGCAGCATCAGGTGATGTTCTCTTTGCTGCACATTGGTGACTTTAGGGAGTCCTGGTGTAATGAAGACATGCCAGGTAGAGAAGGCACAAAAGAGTGCTTTCCTTGCAAACACGGAAACTGGTAAAAAGTGTGATTTGTCTCTCACTGCCTGTGTTCCCTTCCACCCAGGGAGGCTGTATGGAGCTGATGACTTCTTGCCTGTGTTGACATATGTGCTGGCCCAGTGTGATATGCTGGAGCTGGATACTGAAATCGAATACATGATGGAGTTGCTGGATCCATCCTTGCTGCATGGAGAAGGTAATCTCTTTTCTTATTTTTACTAGAACTGCGTGAAGGACTACGGAGGGGGGGGTGTTCTTCCTCACAGCGCAGTTGCTGTTACCCTTGTTTGAGTAGGAATCCTGTTGAGAGGAGACCTAAGGACAGTGATGTTGATAGTGTAACTAGAGAATGTCATGGTCATTTCCACTGCTGGGTAGCTTGCAGAGCACAAGCCCCAGCAGCCTGAATATCTGCTGCTGTGTATTGCTTTATGAGCAAATACATTGTTTCCAACCCAAACACAACTCTGCAGTGCCCAATGGCCTCAGCACTTTGTGCCTGAAAATTTCCTGAGAGGATTTGTGGGGCACGTAATGAGACTTGGGTTAGGTGCTTTGTGAAAACTTCTGGGGGGGCCTTCTTTGTACCTTTGGGGAAGTGCTTGTGAGAAAATTGTCCCCTTTTAATGATCTTTGCTTCTTCCCAATATTTGCTTCTCACAAAGTATTTCCATGAGCCCTAGGAATATGCTTCCTGAGGCATTTCTTGAATGAGGGCTAAAGTCTGCTAGAGGCAAGGAAATCTGCCTCCTTGCTGTTTCTATAGTAGCACTTTTAACCAAGAAGTTTCCTGCAAGGTCCTGGTAGGCCCCAGAATCTAAGAGGTTTATGAGGAAGTTTGAAGGTTCTTGCAGCCCAGCTTAGCTGTGTGTTTAGGTATTGTGTGTGTGTTTCCTATTCCTGCTATATCCTGGCTTTCTGAAATTGCTGTATCCTCTCGCATGCCAGTGTGCCTGGGAGAATTCATGCCACAATTCCTCCAATTTGGCACTAGTCTGTTCCTTGCTTGGTGTACAGAGCATCCTTGGGTGCATTGTTAGGAATCCTAGCATGGAAAATACTTGAGGTGTGAAGCTGGAGATCATTAACATGCTTGAAAAGCAGAAAGATTTACTGGACTACTAAGTCAAGTTGTTTTGAATGCAGCAAAGGAAGTCTGTGCATTGGTTGGGGCCTGGCTTTGGCACTAGCTGAGCTCTGCTGTGCAGATAAAATTGTGTAGTGCTTTGGGGTTGTGCATTTCAACTGTCAGGTATTGTCCAATTTGTCTCATGGGTCTTGCATGAATTTTATGTGTTGATCTTGTTGCAAAGCTAAAGGCTGAGAGGGGACTCTGTCTGTAATACAGAAAATACTACTGTGGGCACAGAATGCATCTCTGAATGCATCTGAATAGACTGTGCTGCCTCTTAACTGGACACTCCCACCCAAATAGGTGACTTTACAAAGAAAAGACAGACAGCATGTCCTTTGTTTCCCCTGGTTGCTGCGAACTGTTACCTCCAGCTGAGACTCTTTTACTTTGTGACCTGCGTTGTGACCTGCAGCTTCTCTCATACATTGGCAACTCTGTCGTAGCTTTAATTTGTACTCTACTCATGTAATAAAGGTGGAGTGTGCAGGACTCTACACACCATCTCCTGAACTAGTTGGACATTCTGGGGAATGCTAAGAAGGTGACAGATCAGCTGTCATTTTAGAAACAAAGGCAGCGCTTTGGGAAGATTCCAGAGTACAAATCTCACATTCAGCTGTAGCTGTTGCTTTATTGCCACCGAGGGTGGTTGCTTTTGAGTTGATGAGCAGTGGTGGATTGTTTTTTACTTTGTTTCAACAGCCATGTTTATTTCATCCACCGCTGAAGCTTGGGAAGCAAACAAAACACTGTTAAAAAATTGTTTAGAATAAAGCTGGTGTTCGAGGAGTGGAGGAATAAACACTCAGGAATAAAGAAGTAACATGAGTCATTTAAGGAATCGGCTTTCCTCAGCATGAGTGGACCCGGGCGTGGGCACTGCTGTATAATATGGAGCCCATGCAACCACTGCATGTCTCTGAGCAGCTGAGAACACACCCTCCAGTGCTAGTGCCATGCAGGCCAGTGAGGGTTTTCCTTTTCTGTGTAAATATTTTGGCAACTTTCATATCTAACTTTGTGTCTGAGTGCCTCTCTGTGTGTATTTATATATGTATCTCAAAGAAAACTATCTGTAGTTATGACTGTGACTGCTCTGAGCTCTTCCCTTGCTGTCCCTCACAGGTGGCTATTACCTGACAAGTGCTTATGGAGCACTTTCACTGATCAAGAACTTCCAGGAGGAACAAGCTGCCCAGCTGCTCAGTTCAGAGGCCAGAGATACTCTCCGGCAGTGGCACAAGAGGAGGACAACAAACAGGACAATACCTTCAGTTGATGATTTTCAGGTAGAGCTTAGGGCTGAAATAAAAAATGGGATGATTGTATTGTTGGATATTGCCATTTGAGAGGAACGATTGGTAGCAAATTCCCTTGGGGCCAAAACTGGAGCAAAACAGTGTTGAGATTACAGCTGGCAAATTTGCCTCGGTTTTGAAGTCTGCACTTTTTATCAAACAGTCTCATTGTGATGGTCTGAACACTAAATAATAGAGCTTCCTTACCTTCCCTTTGAAGTCATGTAAAGCGAGGACAAACTGCACTGTATCTTAGATTCAGCTTTTTTCTATGCTTTACTGTTCAAAAGATCAAATCCTGATTCCCAGGGGTGTAAATGAGCCCAACTGCCTGGTAGCCAGTGGTGACATAAAGCAGGTAGCAGAGAGGAGAGGTGGGAGAAATGTTCCCCAACAGTTTTGAAGTTAAGCAGGCAGCAGGGTTCTGTAATAGGGATGTGCTCACGTTTGTTTATGTTTTGTTTTGTTTGTTTGGTTTTTGTCCCCTTTATTTTGTACTGCTCTTCCAGAGTAGGGCAGTACCTTCAAGTGGAGAATAACAAAAGAGTGGTAATCACTTCATCTTCTGAAAGCAGGCCTGCCTCTCTTTCATCTGCTTTGGACTGACTGTTCAGGTGCAGCAGTTTGTGGGCTGGAAGAGGGAGGGTGTTGGAATTGGGAAGAGAGGATTTACTCCTTGGTGTTCAGCTGTCTGCAGTTAGGAAGAGGAGAAGTGATGCTGAGCAATTCCAGTGCCCGGCCAGTGCCCAAATCCCGTCCATCTCCCTGGGATCCACGTTCTGTACTACTGAGCTGTAGTTAAGTGTCAAATTCCAGCAACTGGAGCCTTTGTTCTTTCTGGCAAAACTCTGCGCTTTCCATAGGAGGGAGCATCCAGCACCTTGTATTTCTGCTGGGTGAGGAAATGACAGAAGATTCTTTCTGCAGGATCTTGCAGGAAGTTCCACCTTCTCTTTCTCTGCCAATGAACTCAGTCCAGGCTCAATGTTCACTTGGCTGCAGGAAGATGCAGGGGGCAGGGAAGAGCTGTCACCCAGTGTGTCCAGTGCTTCTGCTGCTGCTGTTGTCTCTTTCCAAAGAGAGCCTCGAATCAGTGCATCCCACCGCTGCCAGGATGTGCTTGGCACAAGTGCAAGCATTTTGCTGTCTGCTCAGAATGGCCATTTTCTCTCTGCTCTCTCTGAGTCTTGCAGTCCTGAAATGGATCACCTTCCCTACAAGCAGCATGGAACACACCTGGGGCTCCAGTCATCTTTCTCCCAGAGAAGCAGGGTGTGCTCATGGCATTTCTGTGCTGGAGTCTCACAGCCTTGCCAGCTCTTGGGCCCTGGAGGCTGTCTTTCCACCTTTCCCAAAGGGATGGAAGAGCAAAAACCCCAGTACTGTGATGATGATTAACTACAGCTTTTTGATACTATGGAAATAATTTTGATACTTAGTCTATGAATTACAGGCATCTGTAAAAAAACTTCAGCCTTTCCTTCCAGCAGTCCTGTCCATCTAAAGGCTTGTGCATTTCAAAACAGGTCTTGTGTGTGGTAGCTACCTTAAAAATTCCAGCTAGTTTCTTCTACTCTATCTAGGGCTGGGTTTTTCCTAAAAGTTCTTCAAAGCAGATAACAAAAATGGCTTAGTTCTGTTCAGTCAGGGTCAGTCCCAATTTTTAAAATGCTGTTGCAGATCTTCAGTGCTCAGTCTGCATAGTATCAAGAAATACTTGATTAGACAAGGGTGCTGTTTGGAACTTGAGTCCTTTCCTCAGTCCTACCTTTTAACAGCTTCTTTCTGTGAAATGTAAACTTCTACCATTGGGATTTTGCATGCCTAATTTATTCAGCATATGAACCACAGGTGCCAGCTCAGTCAGTAAACAACTCTTTCTTCACTGTCATTTTTTTCCACCTGCTTGAATATTACTGCATTTTAGTCTTTAATTCCAGCTATTTTTTATTGAAAACTGTCTATGGCTGAGAGACCGTTTTAGGAGAAAACGCTCTGGAATGAATGTTTCCTCTAAAGAAAACGGGTTTCAGCATTCCCTTCCCACCAATACAAAAGGAATTTCGTGGATGAAAGTGAAAAAAAACCAGTTCATTTAACAAACTAAGTGCCTGCAGGCATGGGGGGGGAAAAAGAATGGATCACTTAGATATTGAGGCTCCTCGCTGCGGAGAAAGCCGGTGGACGTGGAGTTCTCTCTTGAGCTGGCCTGGCTTCCCCTGGGTTCCGGAGCCTCCCACCGGCGGGGCTGCTTCTCCGACCAAACACTTCCCCGAGAAGCCACAGGAGTCACCAAAGGATTGCTACTGCAGTCCCAGGAAAACTTCTAGCCTCAGCTAACGAAAACCAAGGTAGCTGAAAGCAAAAATGTAACTCCCTCCCCTGCACACGGGGCGGGAGGGGAGTGAGCGCTCCAGCACAACCCGTGCCAGAGTTCCCCTGGCTCCCACCTCTCCCCTGGATCCAGCTTAAAGCTCCAGGATCCATTTCTGGGCATGAAGCAGATGATAGGGAAATACAGTATTATCATAAAATCACCCGAGACAAAAACAAACAGGAAGCAGGTGAAAACTGCACTTCTCTGTGGGGCCTATTTAGAATGTATCTGTGTTAGCAGAGTTGTGGGCATGAGTTTCTGCAGGAAAAAAGATACAGTTTTTGCCTCAGTATCACCTGGATTTACTGGAATGGTGCAGAGTAAATTTTCTTTCTGAATGCCTGTAAAGAAAATGAAATGCTGTCCTGTGAAGCTGGGTTAGGCCAGGCTTAGACCTCAGGCTGCACCTCATGGGATGGCCGTCATGTCCAGAAATCACCAGGGTGCGTTTCACTGCTGGAGCAGGGAGAGGTTTGCTTTTTGTTGCTGACTTTTCCGTTTTCAGAGGCTGAGGGTTTTTCAAGTTCCTGATGTCTGCTTTCCTGTTCCACAGAACTACCTTCGTGTCGCATTCCAGGAGGTCACCAGTGGCTGCACGGGAAAGACTTTGCTAGTAAGGCCATACATCACTACGGAAGACGTGTGTCAGCTTTGTGCTGAGAAGTTTAAAGTGGCAAATCCAGAAGAATACAGGCTGTTTCTTTTTGTTGATGACACCTGGCAACAACTGACGGAGGATACCTACCCTCAGAAGATCAAGGCAGAGTTGCACAGCCGTCCTCAGCCCCAGGTCTTTCACTTTGTCTACAAACGCATTAACAGTGACCCATATGGGGCCATCCTTCAGAACAGCAACGACTCGGCTGCTTAAAACCAGCAGCCTGTCATTTTCATGTCCGTGCCTTGGTAATTGTTGCAAACATCTTTGTTGGCTGCCTTCCTTAGGAGCTAAAACATGTCTTAAACCTTAAGTGCCTGGTAAAACACTTCCTGACATTGCGTACAGAACCCAGGCCCACGGTGTGCGTGGCCAGTTATGCAGAATATTCCACCAGCGTGTCTGAGGAGACAGCTCACGAGGCTGCATGTCTTGTACCACGGGCTCTTTTGCAGCATATTCTACTGTGGCCCTTCACAGGTCTCGGCTGTAGTGTGCAAAATAAGATTTTCTTCCACTTGTTTCCACAAGCCGTCACTTAGATTTGAATCCGAGTGTGTCTGTGAAGTGGCCGGGCTGAGCTCAGTTCTGCCAGCAGGGGTTTGACCAGACTGTCCGATGCAGGGCATCAGTTCACTCAGCAGTACCTGGATGGTTGCATCCTTTTCTCTTTTTTTTTTTTTTGATTACAGAAAATCATCATGTTTATATAT
>VZTR01015516.1:14091-33546 GCA_013400775.1 Chaetops frenatus
ATGTTACAGGAGTATATAAAGGTCAGTTGTCATTAAATGTGATTATAAAAGTGCAGGTGTAGCAAATGGATGACTCATCGCCTTGTTCAATGGGCTACTGCATGGTTTTTTGTTATTTTTGAAAAGTAGTCACTGTACCTTCAGAATGAATGAAGTTTCTTTTGCTTTTCTCCTACTTTGACTCTGGGTCTTTTAGAAGGAGGCTCTTGGCTGTGAGTACTAAGATCGGGAAATTCTTGAAGTGTGGATTTGAGCATGCAGAAGGGGATAGAGCAAATGGGCAACCACAGGAGCAGTGCAGGCAGAGAAAGAGGCTTGTGGGCAGACCAAGAGCTAAGCTGCTACAGAGCAGAAAATTGAAACTTTAACAGGGATTCAAGAGGACTCAGAACTCAACCAAGAGAGCCACTGAAAGTATCAATGCTAGAAAACAGATCTTGAAGAAAGGATCCTAGACAATACTGGACAGAGAGGACATTTTTATCTGCTTCATCAATGAGTGCTCATCTTTGTTCTTTAGAGGGCTCTTGTTTCCCTTTCCCTGAGACATGAGTCATCTTTAGAGAGTAAGAACCCCTAAGGTAGTTTAAACTCCTGTTAAGGAAAATGTGATACAATTCTACCTCAAAGTCATGCTTGTTGAGGGTAGATTGAGAATTACTGGAAGTAGGAAGGTATGATCAGGAATTCCAATGCTAGCAAAAAAAAAATAATAAAATTACTATTTACTGGATAAAATCAGTAAATAATTTCATATACTCAGACTTTACAGTAACCATTTAATAGTTAACCTTTCTGAGCTGTAAAAAAACCCATCTAATGTCCAAAAAAGTCTCTTGAACTGGCTAGAATTAAAATCAAAAAGGTGAGTGGCATAAATTTAGTGATGTTAGTTGATTTTATTCCCTCAGTATTAACATTCACATTCAGGACATCTCCATCCAATACTCATAAATGTTGCTAGGTCATCCTACTTCTCAACAGGACATCATTTTAAAATCCCCTATTTTGTACCTCATAGCCAACCTAATAATATAAACAATTTAATTCAAATGCCAGCTAAACAATAACTTTATTTTGTCCTTGCATTGTATATTTTCAACAATTCAAATTTATTTACTATGATGTTTCCAAACACGACTTCTTATTCTTTTCTGATGACATTTGAATTATTGAAAGATTGCATCCTGACTGCAAAACTCACAGAATGTCTGAAAGAATCTAAATCTATTCCAGGCAGTATAAATAATTCATGCTCAATTCTTCTCTCAGCTGTGGGAATGCTGCTGCTTATTTACAGCACACTTCAAGGGGAAAAAAATCCATCCTGTTTTATTAACACTTCTCTGCTATTAGATAAAGCTGGTCATATGTTCTTATAGAAGATATTTAAATATATTTACTGTGATTAGATGTAAATTATATTTAATTTTCCATTATAGTTACTTCATTCTTCATTTATGAACTTAGATTTCCAACTTCGGGCTTTTTTCTTTTTTAAATATGATTTACATGATTTAGTATATCAGTGCTTTCCTGGAAGGGATCACCCTGCATTCTCCTTTGATGACCAGAGATTGACACGTATGTGGAAGGCAAGAGCTGAAGCTTCCCCAGGCTTTGACTTCTGTCTGCTTTCCTAAGGACAGTGTTATCCATGTTAATGTGCAAAATCTTGCCATTACTATTCATTCCACCATAGAAAGAAAACGATGCTTTTGAACATTTTTGTGAATGGAAGTTGCCCACTTTTCAGCTGAGACTTAAATTTCATTTATTTTTTTTTCCTTTGCTTGACCCCTTCTTGAATTGACCAGAAATTCCGGTGCCCTGCACTAACTTGCTGCTTGAATACCTTTCACAAAGTGTTCTGATATTGCAGCTAAGGAATGTAGCCTGCTGGATTCCCTTTGGTAAAATGTGTTGAGATTAGGCTCTGACTGTTGTGTCTGATGCCATCTGAAGAAATAAAGGGGAAACTAAAAAAGAAATGTTTGATATGCACTTAGTCATGCTTCATTTTCTATGTTATTGGTGTAGGAATTCGTGAGAGAAATGCTATGTGTAAGCTTCTAACTTTGTGTCTTTCCTTCATATTTCAGATGGGGCATCTCTAATTGTAAATGTAATTGTTTACTGTTAAAGCTAACATTGTATTTTACACTAATGTATTATATATTTGCAAAGTAACTTAGAGCACTGATACAGAAAGAAAAGGTGCTGCTGCTACCATTATGTTATATGGACACTTATAACCCTTTTCAGTTACATAAATTGATAAATCCACAGTTATAGTTCAGTTCTGTGCACCAGACGAGCTATTTCCTTCTAGTAGCTGTAAATCCAGATGAATCATATCAAATAGAGGAATAAGCCACAATGGGTGTGGACTATCCTTCTTTGCTTAGAATAGGAGTAGTAAATGTTTCAGAGAAAACTATTTCATTTGATAGTGGTAACTATTTAACTACCTTTTCAAGGACATAACATTTCCTTTCAGGGAGCTTTCTCTAATGATTAGTATATATATCTTAACTCAGATCTATAGACGTTTTTGTTATACATGAAATCTCTCACTCTTGAGTGTTACTGCTTTTCAGAGCTTCTCTCAATACGTATCCCACCACGATGTCTTATGGGTTAACTGGGGTCTGTGGAGAAGTTCCTTGAGCATTCTGCATCCATTTTTCAATGGCACTGAGTGGGTGTAGTAGTTGTGTCAGAATCATGCACATTTCTGTTCTCTCCATTTCCTGTTTACTTAAATTAAATAGAAAGCATTTTAATAAAATACATCCTTTTTTTTTAACCTCTGATTTACACCTAGAGAGCCTTACAGATATTTTTCCTACTGACAAACAGGATTCCTTTCCTGGCTGGTGAAGATTAATGCAACAAATAAACTTTTAAATTAAGTAATTAAACAATTAAGTTACAAGAGGCATTAGATGTCAGTCTTTCAAAATGCCTGGAGTGAAAACAAAGTAGTATTGAGTTTTTCAAAGGACTTCTCGTCACACAATGCTTTAGGATATGTTTCTCTGGGAATAAATTACATTCACAGAAAGGTCCATGCTTTCCCTCTGGTCTCTGGGGCCTGGGATTCCTGAAAGATGATTTTACTAGTAGAGACAAGCCAATAAGACATTGAGTGTCTCAGTCTTTCCCATACACTTCCTTTGGCTGTTTATGTATTTCTAGAATCCTTTCTTATTGCCCTTTGCATTACTTGCCAGTATTGACTCCAGATCAGACTGGGCTTTCTGAACCCCATCTATGATCCATTAGAATAACTCTATATTTCTCCTGGACTATAATTACATTTTATTAATGTACACTTAAAAGATATGAAAACCATGTGAGGAATTTTAAATAGCCTATTTAAGAATAATTCTTGAACATAGATATTGTTTTTGTTTTGCTTATGTTTGCCAGTAGAAGATATTATTTGTCATCTTCTGAAAAAATGCAAACATGAACTAAATTTATTTGGTGAAAATCTACTGTTAGCTGTATGAATTCAGTTACTCTGTGCTTTTTAGTGGGGTGCTCAACTGACTGATATAACAGCACACAGTGTATACCCTATTACTTATTTGTTGGAAAACAGAGGTTAGAAAATTTTCATGAAGTTTCTTCCCTAACCCTTGTTAGTACTCATATTATTCTTCAGAAAGTTTTCATAGAGTCATAGAACAGCTTGGACTAGAAAGAACCTTTAAGATCATTTGGTTTCAACCCCTTCCCATGGCAGGGACACTTCCCACTAGACCAGGTTACTCAAAGACCCTGACCCTGATGCAGCCTCTAGTGATAATCTCTTCACAATGAGGGAAAGAATATTGAGCAAAGGACATAAAGCAATGTCAGTTACTTGGAAGCACTGAAGGATGATTCAGAGTAATAGCAGTGAAAACCAGTTTTGGGGCTTTTAAGGTACTTTGAAGGAAAATTGCATGTTCAGAGATGCGCAGTTACTATTTTCATTCTAACTATTGGGTGCAAAACCTAAGTGCTAAAAAGTGAATTCAGTGTTTGATTTCAAAAGCGATATTCAAGAAGAATCTTCAAACTTCTCAAAGTAGCCATTAACCACCTCTGTTGTTTGTGGGGACCAGTGATGCAGCCAGGAGCATTCTGAGGAGCAGCAAGATTAGAGAGCCCTAGGAGTGGCAATAAGGGACACTGCTTCCAGTGGTGCCCTGTGCGTATGGCAATGAACAGTGCCGGGGAACAGGCCACCCACATGATCTGCCACTTCTGTAGTATCCCCATAGGGATCTTTTGCTCCTGCTTAGGCTCTCAGTAGCAAGCTACTGTTTTTAACCCTGTCTTTTGTGCTCAGCATCCTGAGCACCATCATTGTCTTCATCTCCTAAACTTACAGTCGTCAGCTGCTGATGATCAACCTTGCTGTCATCTACTCTGTTGATGGTTGTGCTGAAAGCTTTCAGCACATGTGCTTCCCCACCTGACCATGATCAGCCTGTTTTTCAGGATTATTGTCTTTATTTATGTGCATCCCAGCTCCCATTTTTCAGTGGATGAAAAAAACCTGGCCACTGTGATTTATACCCTGATGATCCTCATGCTGAACCCTCTGTTCCACAACCTCAGAAACAGGAGGTGAAGGCTGCACTGATGAGGATGACACACAGAATACTAACACCAGGATAGAGACAGAACTTGACATGAGAGAGCCTGACTGAAGGCCAGCTCCTCACTGCTGCATGAGCTGTTTTTTCATTCTGCCTTTACATTCTGCTTGCAGAAAAATTAACATTGCTTTTCACTTAAAGTAATATTCCATTCTCTGTAATGGAGCAGTATAGCATTGCCTGCATTCTTTCTCCTAGGATGGGAGCCCATGACTCTGGCTTTGATAGCCCAGGTGAGGACCATCTCACATCACATGTCCGCTCCTTAACTAGCACACTTTAAGGATGAGTGACTTTTAGATATCAACATGCAGATGAGATGAAACCTTCTTGTTTGGATCAAGAGCAGTGTTTCTTCTGTTTGCCTTACAGCTGGATAATTTTTTTCCTTAATAGCTGTATTACTTAATTTGGGTAATTTTATATGACAGTACATTTGGAAATGTACACCTCTGGAGAAAAATAAGAAAAAAACCCTAAGAAAATAAAATAGTAGACCACCTGTGCTATGATCCAATTTAAACCCAGAGGAGGAAAGAAAGTTAAGTCCCTGTACATAAACTGGAAAGAACTTTGAAGGTTTTTTGAATATTTCCAAAAATGAGATTAAAAACAAATGACATTAAATGTTGATGCTGAAAAATTGATATCTTTTTACTTAATAGTAAGAGAAAGAAAGAGAAAAGTAGAGACAAGTTTAGAAAAGTCCAAGGTTATTTTAAAAGGCATAGGATAGGTCACCAGCACACTGTACTACTTTTGGTGCTGCTGAGACGGGGTGGGGGGAGCAGAGCAGTTTTTGCCTTTTTCCCTGCCGTCTGTTTTCTGCTCTGATCCCTGGGGCAGTTTGACTAGAATGCGGCGGCCCTTCCTCCGAGATGCAGGAGCGGTGCCCGGTCGCTGCAGCCGAGCCCCGGGGTGCTCTCGCCGCGGGACGCAGGATCGGGGCAGGGGTTCCACAGGTCACCGGTGAACCGCGGCCCAGGGCTGCAGGATCAGAGGCTGCTCTCAGGCGGGCAGCGCTGGCTCCCGCAGACCTCAGGGTGTCTCGCAGCAGGCGATGGTGGTGTTGGAGGGGAAGGCAAAGGTCAGGGATTCTGTCCCTCTCTTTCCCCTCCACACTTGCACCAGTTTCGCTGTCCTTTTTATGGGCCTCAAGGCAGGCTACCCACGATCCATACCGCAAGTAGTTTACAGGTGTTCAAGAGTGATTATGATAAGCAGAAATAACGACGAAGCATTTTTGAAGCCTTTCTCTTATTACTAGGCTCTCACAAGTTGTTATGCTTCTTCAGGGAATGAGATATCTCTGGAGACATGAAATACAGGGGACAGATTTAAAAAGCAGAAATTGTCCATTACAGATCTTCAGGAAGACAGAAACTGCTGGGCCAACTGAGTGTGCCTTGCTTTCATAGGACCTGGATAAATTCCAGTCTTCTTACACCTGCAGGTTCATTCTTGTTTTGGAATAATACCTCAAACTAACATAAACCATGAACTGAATTTCCAGAATCTAAGTTTACCCAACATTCACATCCATACACTCATTATAATGTGGCTCCTGCAGCCTTTCTCCACAACAGGTTCATACCAGCTTCCCAAGTCTTCATGTACCTACTGTCCCAATCCACCATATCACACCATAATTTGAATCATTCCAACTTGAGCCCTTTTCAAATACTTATTTTTCTGCCTCTTGTCCTGCTTCCTGGCCAGATTTGCTTGATGTTGGATGGAATGAATGGGAAATTAACAAGAGTCCTTTGTAAAACAACAAAGTCTACCCTAAGAAAAAAGAAAACAGGAGAGATCAATTGCTATTGATGTGTCTTTTTGGACTAGGATGTCTCCTGGTTTAAATATCTCTTGAATAGTAAGAGCAGTAGGTAAAATGCTATCTCTATCTCTCAATTGTAGCTTACGGTGTGCCCGCTAGTGCCCCAATTTGAGTTTGTGTCAGCAAGTACGCTCCCACTGAATTTACTGATGTGGAAATAGGTCTGTACTCCTTTAGGGACTAGAGGAACAAACACTGTCTAACCAATTCCATTTCAGAGGCTGATATGTGCTCCCACTCAGATGTGCTAGTTGAAGATGTGTGTTAGATACTGCAAAGTTTATTTTGTACTGTAACATAGTAACAGTTTCTGTGAATTGCAAAACTGAATCAATTTCTTTTTATCACCTTTCTGTAATGAGCTTTGGAAAAAATAAATGCCCATGTGCCTGTGTGTATATTTTATACATATGGCATTTTGAAAACCATGGACTTCTATTTTAATACTTGTCTTAGTAGGCCTTTCTCTGTTGTTGTGTTTTGTTTTTCTTTGTGGTGGTTTTTTGTTTTTTTTTTTTTTTTTTTTTTTTTTTTTTTTTTTTTTTTTTTTTTTTTTTTTTTTTTTTATTTTTATTTTTTTTTTGGTTGTTGTTATTTGTTTGGTTTTTTGTGTGTATTTTTGTTTGGTTTGCTGTTCGGGTTTATTGCTTGTGTTTGGATTTTTTCAGGGGGTGGTTTTTTGGGGATTTTTTGTTTGTGTTTTCTTTTGTTTTAGGAAAATCTAGAGTGTAGTAAATAACACAGACAGACTGAAGAGATCCTGCTTCTCACTTCACTGCTGACAGTGCAGAATTGTCTCTTGGGGATAGAGCGGAGTGTTCATTTTGTGCAGAGAAGAAATAGCAAAATTACACTTTTTCATAGTTCTTCAGAAACCTAACCCTAATACCCCACTTTCTCTGTGCCCTCCATAACATTGTCTTTTCCTCTCCATATTGAAAATCTCTGAAAATATTTATGCTTAATTTTATACTTGCAGAGTGAATCTGATATTATGTAGTTTCTGGTAACACTCAGCTTTGTATTAAGCTGGGCAATCAACATATATGGATTTTCAGCATAAAGAATACCTGCTCTTATGGTCTCCTAGCTGTTTTCATTTCAAGGTCTTATATGAAATGTGTGTAGAAGTACAAGTGTTTTTATTTGTAATGTTATTTGCTCTAAGCTATCCTTAAAAGGTTCAACTGATATGGATTCTGTCTTGTCGTATTGGGGGATTGTACTTGCTTAATAATCAAAATAATTTTGAAATTCTGCCTAATATATAAATATATCAGTCAAGCATGGTCTGTTATGCCTTAACAGTTTTTGTTCCCCGGCAGTAGCTAGCTTCTCAAGGTAAGCTCTCTCTGATACTAACAAGATCTCAATGATGAAGGAACATGCCTGTTTTTTAACAGATGCCTGTTTTTTTCCCCAGTCAGATATTCTGCTGCCTATTAAATACAGAGTCATCTTCTTTTTGATTTCTGTGAGCTCACTTTTCCCAAAATTTAAAAGCATTTCCAGTTTAAAACCAAATAAATACTTGTTGCAGGAGAGATGAGTTCTTTCCTAGTTAAATCTTTTCTGCCATGAATTTATTTTGATATGCTAAGTAAATCCCTAAAATCAGTGCACAGGGCAAAACAAAAGAATATCTGTGTTCACTTCCTCCTTGTGTTGGGCCATATGATGCAAATATTGGAAAGCTTTTGTTCACAAAGGAAAAGCCTGCCTTTCCTCCAGGTATTCTGACCCCAAATCTTGCTGGTGTCCTAAATAGAAAGTATAGGTAATACAGCCTCTCCTAAATATTGTCATTCTGATAGTGATTAGCACAAAAGACTGTACACTTGATAAGAAAACAGGTAATTCTGTGTTCCTAGAAGACCTTGTTACTGTTCTGAAAATGAAGTATAATAACCATATCCGATAAATCTTTTAAAAAATAAGCAGAAGAAATACTTGGCCAAGTATATTTCCTTCTGAAAAAAGAAGCTGATGCTCACACAGGAACAATACAGAAACGTGTCAAGGGTATATTTTGGAATGTCAGTATGTCTTGATGTCCAAGAACTTCACTTTTTTAAAGTATTTAATTCCATATCTATAATTTATGCTCCATGATATATTATTTTGACTTTGCTTTCCACTTATATTGCAATGATAAGAAGAGGGTTTATAATAAAAAAATCCATATCTTGTTGTTCTTGACAACTGTTGTGGTGTATACAAAATGTTTCAAGGAAAGGCAGAAATCCATCTTATTCATACCGATCTTGAGGGTCACTGCAGTGAAAATGAATATGGGGAAGTAAAAAATCCTTTCAGTCTTAGAGATCTCACATATTCCTGCCTCTAACAGTTTCCAGTCACTGTCTTCACAAAGTTGAATTTGATTTTATTAGAAGTCACAGGAACACAGCAGATATTGGTCCTAATCAATATTCAGGAGAGGGAAATGGACTCTGAAAAGGAGCAAGAAAATCAACCTGAAGCCACATTGTTGATGGGAGGCCACCTTGACTCTCTGACAAGTACAAAGGAATCTTTATGTTGTGTGAAATCTCGTCAGAGTAATTCTTCTGAAGTAGTAAATTTGAGAAGAACCAGGGGACATCAGTCCAAAGATCACATTGAAAATGAATTATTAATTATTCATTTCCCTGCTTGTTAAAATCTTATTTTCAGTCACAGGTACATGATCTTCTGTTCTTGATTGCTTTGATGAACTTTGAAAGAGCAAGCCCTCTAACTTGTTTTTTTGGAGTGTTTTGGGGTTTTTTTGACTATGCTTGATCCTTGAGAGGAAGAGATGAGAAGGAAAGAAAAACATATTACAAGATCATTAAATTTATTTGAAGAGGGGTAGTACACTTTACTCTCTAGCTGATATGGCACAAACCATTGCCTTTCTTGATCTGGGGAGTGGTGATATGTTAGAGGAAGGAGAAGGGCAGAAGGGTTTGGACAATACTCTTGTGCACAGGTTGTAACTCTTGGGAGTGTTGCTGGCCAGGGAAGAGAGCTGGACTCAATGATATTTGTGGGTCTCTTTCTACTTTAGCTTATTCTCTGACATAGAAATATACAAATTGATACCATCTAAGGTTGTATTACATTATAAAAGATGGCTAGGATCAAGTTTAGATTTTTGTTAGATCTGAAATTGATCTCGGCATCCTAAATGTCTCATTCCCTTCACATTACAGATACTGGGTTTGGAACTAGCAATGCTGAGGGAGTGGATTAGGAAATGTGCTCTCTCAAGTTAGAAAATTACATAGTTTGCAAAACAAACTAAATGAACGCAGCAGTGAATTGAGAATCTACCCAAGTTTTTCTCATTAACATTCTTTGTTAGTCAACATTAGTTGCCTTCAAATCCCCTGACAGAAAGGGCTAGTTATCTGTACAGACAGACAGTATATAGATAGATATAGATGTACAGTTTTAGTTAAAAACTACAGATAGTTTTGAAAGTATATGTCAGTATTCCAGACTACTAAGCTGTATAAAAATCAAGTCTTCCTCTGTCTGGTAGTAATTTGGAGAATCCCTAAATTTTACTTTGTTGTATCATTCACTGATAAGGCAGAGAATAGTGCTGCTGCAACGTGTGAGTGCACAGGCATGCATATATCTTGTGAACACATTTTACAAATCGTTTTGTTACATCAGCTCTGTAGAAATTTGAACTCTGCTAATAAAAATGTAGTTCCTTTAAATAAAATATTTATTGAATCTTTCTGGGGTTCCTTCATGTATCCCTTTTTAGCTGTCTGATTAGTTCTTAATTAAAGCCCAGCTTAGTATATCATACTGCTAAAGAAGGATGAATAGGATATAAGGGTGATATCTTGAAAAAACTGTGTACAATGCTAATTTGAAAAACTCCTTTTCTGATAGATCAATGATGTATAGCTTAGTTCTTGTTGACCACCATTACTGACAAAAAAACCCCCACCAACACAGGTCTTGGTCTATTTCCAGTTTGAGACTGGGATGTGATCATTTTCAAGTTTCTTATACCTCCTGTAAAGCAATACTGATTTCACTAAAGCATTCTTTCGTGTGTTTGTCTAAGAAATAATAATTTTTCAGTACCCATAACTAGTTTTAAGTATTACATGTTCTGAACATGCCATTCATTAAAAAGTCACTGATGGAATGTAATATGAGAAAAGGAAAAGAATGGGTGGTAATGTATTGTGGTTACTAAGAAATTGCAGAGTTCTTCAGGTAGTGATAGGTAAGGCAAGAAAAAGTGCAAGGTACAATGTAGAACACATTTGCACCTTCTCAGTACAAAAAAAACTTGCTAGACTGGATCAGAAAAAGTAATATGAGCTCCTAGTGGAGCATGTATTAGGCTTTATGGCCAGAATGATTATTATTTGAGAGGATTAAACTGCATACAGGACTTTGTATGCTCAACTGGAAATAAGGAGTTCATTCCCGTATGCTGGTGTATCTACTTACTTTAGTGAGGACACCAGAAATCTGTTCCACCAGGATGAGGAATTCTGTCTTTCACAGGGTGTTGTTGGAAATGGTACATTATTCCACAAAATGGATGGAGAAATTTCCTTGCATTTATTTTCTTAGAGAATACATCAATTCCATTTTAAATTCTACGGATTAATGTTTACACTAGAACTTGCTGAATTATTAAAAGTTTGCTTGAAGGTTTTTTATTTAGCAAAAGAAAAGAACCCAGTCATAAGTACTGTTGGGGGCAATTAATGCAGACCTATTGTTGCACAGATAAATCCATTAAAATAACTAGTTTCTTCCTCTCACAGAAGGTCCTCATTTTCCTTTATCTGGTCCTGATCTAAAGTCTATGGAAGCCAAAGGAAACAATTTCCTCACATTCAGTATATTTATTTTTTCCATTCGACATTGATCATCCCTGTGTGTACGTGAAAGGGATGTCTCATGCTCATTTTTTTCTGACTACTGTCTTTGGCCATATATGTTCTGTCTTTTTATATGGCCAGTGTAGACCTTACCATTTTAAGTATTGTGACTCCCCCATTACATGCTTTGCTTGCTAGCAGAATTTTCTGTTCCATCTTGCGTGTTTTTTGCCTTGATTACCTAGCATATATTTGCATACAAATTGCCATTAGACCTAGGCAGCAAATTGCAGGGTGTTGTCACTTTGCTGTGGCTTTGGCCTGTTCTGGAGACAAGGACAGGGAGGTTATACTAACAGTTTGGATTATGTCTGTGCTTAAACTGTAGATATCTGCCAGAAAACAGTGCTCTTACTTGTTTCTGGATGATTTACACAGCTTGTGACTAGAAGGGCTGTTTGCTTGGCAAAGAATACCTAATTCATCTGACTTAGAATAGAGTTCATAGGAGGTCTGACATGAGCTTTTTACATGGGAAAGTATATTTACTATAGAATGCTTCTGTATTAGAGATCATGACACTGAAGTAAAACTTTATTAGTTTAAAATATCATCATCTCTTTCTTCTCATGTAATGATTTCTTCTTAATATATTTCAATATATTCATGAAAATCTGTACTTGCATTGTGACTACTGAAGTTAAATGTTAGAGTTGGTCTACATCAGTGTTTCTGTGAAATACTTGAAGTTTTTCCAGAACTTGCCAGTCTGTTTTGAATGAGGTTTGGAAGCTGACCAACACATTCACCTTCACTACTCAAGGTCTACATTTGAGGTCTTTTGTTCTAACCCAGAGGTTTGCCCAAAGAGACCAGAAATCTTTGGATATTGTAAGATTTGTTTGTTCATTTCTATATAGCTTCCACATGTTTGTGTTACAAATTAAGAGCTGTCTTTTTCCTCATAAGTTATCACTTGGTACTTGAAAATATTGATTTGTTTCATGTTATTTCTGTTTAGGTTTTTAGACCTTATATAGGCTTTCAAGAAGTGTTGACTATAAGTATCAAGATTCTAAGATTAAAAAAAAAAATTCATGCAAAACCCCACAACTTCATCTAGCAATAAAATTGAGTGTTTGCTTAATCAATAGAAGCTCTTAATCAGTAGAAGAGAAATAGGTAACCTTGACAATCATTGTCAGCTCAACAGAAATACAAACAGAAAAAAATATAAAGCCTTTCTCAGCAAGTCAAGAAAGAAAAGGTAACAGTTTAGAGTGTGAAGTATATATTAGAGAAATCTAAGGTTTAATTTATATGCCATATTTTTTTCCAGTTGGTATCCAAAATTAGGCCACTTAACTGGGACAATATTCAACCTTATTGCTTGTGTATCTCTGCTGAGAGATAACAAAATAATCATGGAAATTTTTAATTTCATCACCTTGACTCTATTTTCCCTTTTTATTTTTCGTTTGCAGTTTCAGAATTAATGTACACTTATATGTTTGTTTTAATCATCAGCTGTTTCATATAATGTATCTTGTTGGAATATTTGAAATGTGGAATGGGATATGCCATTTTAAATGTGAAATAGTAGGCTGGTGTGTTTTAGGGTGTTTATCTGAATTAGAAGAATCAAATTCATATTTGACTAGTGCAAACTTTTATTTTAAGATTGTAATTATACAACTTTCATTTAAGTGAGGCAATCTTCACAGAGTTTGGAAGATACAGTTATTTCTAAAGTACTTGTGAAATAAAAATCAAAACAACAACAAACAAACATAACACAAAACACTTTAGATTACCTAATGTATAAGAAGAAATAGAGGATGGGATAGCAGGTATAAAAAGACAGTGTAATTTTTTTATTCTCTTTTGATGTATTCAGCAGAAACTTTTGCTGACTGTGGTTTTCATCAGTGCTCACCTCAGAGTTAGATTAACCATAGGTGCTGCAGTCACAGTAGCAGGCCAAGTCTTCTATGCTACAGATAATAAGTTACAGGAGCCTTTGCATATGAATAATGGAAACGGTTTGGGTGGTTCACTGAGGGGAAAAAAAGACAAGACAAATAGATTCTTCTACTTAGAGGTTTTAGGATTAATTTCTAAAGATTTCACCCTAACAAATTGGTTGCATTTAAAAGCCAAATAAAACTTAAAGTTCTGTTGCTACACTGCTTCTGTTCTTGGTACAATGGTTTATTTTAAAACTTTTAAACTCTGCCTGTCAAGTAAATTACATACCCAAGAAACACAACCAACAAGTACATTGGATGGAATACAGTCTGAGGTGCTTTGAATTTTAAATGCTGTGATATGTTGTGTATCAGGAACTTTGTAATGAAAAATGTCCTTATCCTGGTGAAATTCATTCCTTGCCACTCTGGTTCCAGCTTGTCTTCTCACTCTGAAATCATTGAAGAGAAGAGGTTCCTATTTTCTGGGNTTTTGTTGTTTTTTTTTTTTTTTTTTTTTTTTTTTTTTTTTTTTTTTTTTGGAACCTGGTGATAAAAGTACAAATTAGTGGACAATATTTATTGTTTTAAGACATCATATTTAAAGGCTATGTTTAAACTTATTGCTTGTTATCTCTGTTGTGAGATAAAAAAGCCCAGCAGTAGAGTGGATTTGAACTCTTGATCCTTGTTTTTCAGACTATAATAAAGAAACGGATATGTTTTAGTATAATACACAGTATATAACACACAATATATCATAAAGTATGGTAGCTTGCTATTGAGGGATTGCCAAAAAGCTCAGATGCTGCTTCACAGTAGTTGCCACCTTACTTCAGAATTTCTTAAGATTACTGAAGTAACATAAATATTTAATTTACAATATTACTTTCACTATCAGTCTTACTGTGATATGGGAAGCTAGAATGCACAATGCAATGAGTTCTTTCAACGGGTGGTAAAGGAGCAAGAAGTCAACAAACATCAAAAGGTAATTTTGGTCATACCTGGGACTTCTGCATATAATTTCACACATTGGCATGAAAACCTAACTTCATTTTGATCTGTCTGCATGGTTGCTGTTGTAACAGAAAGCAAAAAAATCACAATCGAAAAGGTATGATTGTATTCCAGAGTGCTGTCTCTGGGGTTCAACTGTAAACTACTATACTAAAAGCATAAACCTGAATGAAATAGTCAATTAACAGGGCTTAAAGACTACAGGAGAATATGAATAGTCCTAGATATTGATCTAGTATTGCTGCTAGAACAGCTTGAGTGCATGTGATGAAGATATGCAACTGAAGCAATAGTAAGGAGAAGCAGCTTGAGCTTAAGCCAAAATGATCATAAAAAATCCTACAGGTTGTATGTAATATCCTGAGTGTGTTGCTCCTACCCCATTACAGAAAAGAACAGAGTGCTGAAGAACTTCCTTGTTCTTTTACAATAAAGATTAATGATACTCATTAATGAGATATTTTATGTTGAGTTTCTTAAGCCTACTGTTCTAAAGTGGCCAAAGGGCAAGTGAGGGGTTGGAATAATTGACAAGTTTAATCTGCTGTGGCTAGACTGAAGATCACAAATGGTACTCAATAATGTGGTAAAATACAAAGGCCAGGCTCCAGCCTGTCCCAAAAGATAGCTAAAGATATCTGAAGATACCGAGATGCAAGGGTCTACTTGACCTGATGTTTTCCAATTTTGAAACAAAATATTATACTGGAAAGATTTTAGGTACTTTGAGCACTTCTAGAGGAACAGAGAAGTGTTTTCTAATTGATTACCTTTGAAGTCATACAAAAGACATGACATGTGGGAAAGTCAGAAACTCCCTGCCTCAGACACTTTTGGAACAAGAGCATTGATTTCTCTCTGGTGCTGTAGGACAGCACTAAATTCATCAGATTCCAGTAAGATAAACTGAGGTTTTCTCCCCACAACAGTCTACCAGAAAGAGCCAGAAGAAGGGAAGAACTTGAAAAAACCTTACTTTTTCTTTATTAGAAACACATCACTGGAAATTACTTGGAACTTAAGAAGCTAGGAAAATCATGCAGCATTCTCAGTTTCAAAGAACTTGGTATTCTAGAAAAGAAAGAAATTTTTTGAGAGTTCTCCAAGTAAAAGCTGTTTTTTCAGCTTCATCTTAGTCATCAGCAAGGAGTTGGTTGCAGGACTGATCAAGTCTGTGACCTAGGTCTCTTATACTTCCCCTTCCTTCTCCCATATGTATGTCTCTATGTCTGTAAGAGCTCTTAGACTGCAGAGTAAGGACTGTTCTGGACTAGATACCTTCCAAAGTCTCTACTGAATCAAAATCCTTTCTGTTTACTGCTCAGTGCGGATACTTCACTTGCTTTTAGAATGGCCATATGTATTTTTCTGCTTTGCTTTATCTATCTGTCTTAATCTCTCACTTTGGGATTAGGTCTGAAACTGCTAGAGTATCAATATGCCATTTTCTTTGACCCTTGTTTGTTGTTTGTTTGACTCACTTTTTTCTTGTCAGTTTTAGCTGAGTCTGAGAACTGCATATCAATGATTGTATGGCTAGTAAAATATATAATTGTGTCCAATTACTTGCTTGTGTCCTTTAGCTAAACAGAATTTTTCCTTCAGGTTGGAGAACCTTTGTATTACTTTCAGGAGGCAGGAATTTGATTCATATGAACATTAATTAAGATAAATATTCTTTCTTTTCTCATCACTTCAATTGAATGAAAAGAGGGCTAACTGATTTCCCCCTTCCCTCATATGTCCTTTTCTTTGCTGTTTCATATAATGAAAATGTAATATTGATAATGAATTGGTAATTTGGTAATTCCCTATGGATGGGAAAGTACTCACTCCTGTTTTTCTGATAGCATGAAGAGTTTAATGGAGATGGAAGACTCATTATTGATAATATTCAGCCAATATGTGTTTAATAAAAATGCATTTTTTTCTGTAGCATAATTGCAGTTTCAATAATTTTTTTGCAACATAAGGCTGATTGAATGTTATCTGTCCTTACCGCTTTCAAGAAATGGCTAATTAAGAAGACAGTACGACTCTCGTTCAAGGCTAAATTCTGCTCTGTTAAAAGGAGTCCTTTCCTGTATTAATCAAGGAAAGATAAAGTACTATAATTAATTTTGCACCTCACAGGAGGTGGGAGTTGCACCTACTTGGACCACAATCTGATGGAGGTATAGAAATAAACAGTACTTAAATGAAAACTTACATTTCAGCATTTCATAAATTTTCTTTTTTCTTACAAATCCCTCTCTGCTGTTGCATATTGTTATGTAACCCAGCTGACATTGCATACTGAGAAAACCAGCTATATACACTTATAAATGTACTCAAAATTGTTAAGCTTTAAATGTTGTTAGAAGTACTGAATATATACAAAGCAGAGCAATCCAAAGAGTAGAAAATAGGATCTTTTAAAATGAATTTTGTTTTAATTTTTTTTTACTTTAAAAAGTGAATTTAGTGTAGGTACCAACTCTCTTTTGTATA
This sequence comes from Chaetops frenatus, assembly GCA_013400775.1. Classification (NCBI taxonomy): domain Eukaryota; kingdom Metazoa; phylum Chordata; class Aves; order Passeriformes; family Picathartidae; genus Chaetops; species Chaetops frenatus. Next base: position 30,914 of record VZTR01015516.1, read on the forward strand.
AGAAACTTCAAAGGATCACTGCTTTGTATTGTAAGTAGGCTATATAGGAACCTGGATCCTGACTTTTTGCTTTAATCTTTTTCTAAATTTGTTATCAGCTCTTTAAGACTAGATTTTTCCAAATAAACAATAAAATCCACAGTAAGTCTGTGAGTGGACAAGGGTGTGTTGGCACAGACAGGAAGGAATTAGTGATTCCAAGGTGCATCATGCTTACACAATGTATGGAAGAGTTTAAAATGCAATTGTTTTGGAAGATCTTTACCCCTGGGTGCATTTAATTAGCAGTTAGAAACATTATAATAATAGGGAATACATTTAATTCCCTTTATAGCTGTCCCCACTGTCCTTTGCTATCCTCAGGCAGTCACAAAACTGAAAATCTGATGAAAACCTTCTTTTATGGTTTGTCTTCAGGAACAGTAGTTATGAATTGTTCATAACTGCTCATTAGCCTGAGCTCTTGAACTCCATTAAAATGCTTCCGTAAAATTTCATTTAAAAAAATTAAAGAAGAAATGAGAGATTAGGGGAAAAACTAGTATTAATTTGAAGACATTAACATCTGTTGAGCTCAGGCTTTAGGTATACTAAGAAGAAAAGAGAAGACAGAATACAGTCACAGTGCATCAAGGGATTGACAAAAGAGAAGTAGGGTGAGTTCAGTATTTGGTACACAGAAAAAAAGAGGTTCAGAAAAAAATGGTACAGATACAAAGTTATACAGTTTTAGAAAAGCAATTACACAAGAGGCACAAAGTAGAACTGAGAGAAGTAATGAACTAAGCTTATAATGATTTCCGCCAAGTACTTAAATGCTGTTGCGAGAAGTTTTGCATAGACAAAGGTTTTGGGTTTGTGGTTTCTTTTTCTTGAAGTGGGTGTTGGTATGGTGTGTGTGGTTTTTTTGGGGGGTTTTTGTTTGTTTGGGTTTTTACTTATTTTCATTATTTGACCCTAGACACTAAATACTCAAAGTTCATCTTAAACTGTAATATTATTTTTAGAAACTCTGCAGTTTTGTATATGTGTGTTTTTGCATTTCAACCATAGTACTGAATCTTTGCAAGATATCTAATCTTAGTCCATAGAAAAGTGATATGTTAAGGAATCAGATAGTGGGATCTAGTATGTGAAGGCTGCCTATTTTAGGTCAGATGTTTGTGTTAGAAATATACTATTAGATTTGGAGTTAACATTCATATTAGCTTCATGAAGTAGCTTGACACCTGTGGAGTGCAGAGTCTGGACTTTCTTTATTTTTCTATGTACTTTAACTAAGAGACTATTTGAAAATATATTTTAATTTCCAAATCCTGTAAGTTAAAGAGTGATAAGTCTGAGATTTATTTAGGATTAATTTAAAGCATGGATTGCAATTTTGAAGTAATAATGGAAAGCCAGACTGCCTAATTCTTACAGCCAAAACAGTGATCACTCAACTTGACTTTGCAGGGATCTAATACTGCTGGTGGATATTCTAGTTTATAATCAGTGCATTTTATCAAACATAAATAAGATGTTCTAAATACTTACATTTTAATCCTGCCTTTGTGGGTTGATCAGTGCTTTCTGACTCTCTTTATCTATATCTTGACAAGATCCATAGCTGAGGCTTAAGAATATGTCAGGGAACCAACAGGAGACTTTCAGTCTTTGAAGAGGTTTCTAGAGGATGAGGATCTCAAAGAATCCTGATGGGAGCCCTGCAGAACCTCATCCATAGGACAAACTGGCCTCTTCCCTTGTCACACCAAACATCTCATGGACAAGAAAAGGGATGTTCTGGGGAGTTTGTGGTCAATGTTTGGATAAGAGCTTCTCCCCATGTCTCTCCCAGCACTGTTCTCAGCTCTGGTGCCCTTGGAAAGACAGATCTGCCAGGGAGGTGTTGTCATTATTGCAGGACAGAACCGGCAGCAGCCACAAAGAGCAGTGCTTTGGGTGAACTGGCACCGTAGTGAGCCTTCCAGGCTCTTCAGCCCCAGTGCCCACAAGAGTTGGCTTTACATTCCTTTACCAAATCGCTGAATTTTCCTACTAATTACTACTAATAATTACAAAGAATACAAAATAAGGATGTTTTTAAAGTGAAAATAGAGCACCACAGTATTTTCCTTCAAATTTGTATAGTAATCAAGATACTACTGATGTATTTCTTTGCATAATAATTAATTTGCCTTTCTATGTTATTAATCATCTGACTTCTAAGATCTTAAACAGCAAGTTAAATTTGACCATATATCAATGTGCTTATATTATTTGAGTGTTACAGTAAGAAAAATGCACATAGAAATGTTGCTTTTCACAGTGTTATTCCCTATCTGACTGTCCAGGGGAAATGCATAATACCTTCCTGAGACTTAGAGAATATAGATGAGAAAGCTAAAGAAATAAATGTGATTGTACTAGAATGCTGCATAAAAGACTAAGAGAAGGTGGGGAAGTCTAACATGGTTTTAAAAATGGATTTAGGAAGCATGATTTCAGGACAGCACCATGATTACTAAGAAATGTATTGCTAACAAATTAATTCACTTTTCCAGGCTGTATTGAAAGAGGGTTATAGATTTGATATGTAGTACTTCAAATTTCTCATATAAAAAGGTAAGGTGAGGAAGAGGCCAAAAATT
>VZTR01015516.1:46538-90950 GCA_013400775.1 Chaetops frenatus
TTTTTTCATTTAACACCCAGTGATTGCAGGGAAACTAATTATATGTTGCTATTATGGCAAGGTTCAGTAATCTTATTCTAAATCCTTTTTCAAATTGCTCATTTTGAGAAAAAACTTTCCCTAAGTGGCTGTAAAACTAGAAGATTTTCAGAAGTGGGTGTTATGTTTTACTATAATTAGTCTAGTTTTGGTATGATATAGAATATCTGTAGAGAGGAGTGGATCATGAAGGAAAATGACTAAGGGAAGTAGGAAGGACTTAAACTCCAAAGAAAAGAAAAGATTTTAAGCATTCACTACCTTAGAAAATAGGGTGTGGTTTTGGTTGCTCTGAGGACATTTAACACTGTGGTTGGAGCCTCCCTGGAGCTCAGGGCTTGGTGGTTTTCTCAAACCTAACCCTGCATCAAAAGGGAAAACAATCAAATGGCATTGCATGACATGAAGTGCAAGGATATGAACCAGACCTTGAGAAATTAGTCCTCTTTGAAATTTGAAGGTTTAATTCCCATTAATGAAATGAAGAATTTCTTTCATGAAGACAAGAAAATGTCACAAATCCTCTGGAAAGGAGATATGATAAAAAAAATTGGAAAGGGAGTGACTACAACCAAACGGACTGAGATGAAATGAGGTACAGTGAAAAGGAACAAAATATGCCAAAATTATTTGCATTGAATCCCAAAATCAGGGAACAAAGGTAAACAAAGAGAGAGGAAAAGAAATTTAGGAAATGAAATGCTAGAAGAAAAGAGAAAATTCAGAAACAAAGTGAAAACAATAAAAGCAATGGGATGATAAGTACAGGGAAAAGAACAAAACCTTGCCCGATTATTCCTCGCTAAAATTGCAAGATTTCATTCTCTTTCCTGAAAGGAAAAGCTTTGGTCCATTTTCCTGCACTTCTTGTCATCCACTTTATCTTGTCATTCACTTAATTTCAGAATATTCTGGCTTTTATTTGCCTTTCATTTCTTCAATTAATTCTCCTGTCTTTTTATTTACATTTGTTCCCTGATTTTGTGATTTCAATGGAAATAGTTTTGGCAAGTTTCTTTTACCTGCACCTCATTTCATCTCAATCCATTTGGTTGTAGTCACTCCATTTCCAAATTTTCTGGTGTTTTTCAATTGCAATTTTTTAAAATCATATCTCCTTTCCAGAGTGTGTGTTAGACTTTGTCCTCTGATTTCAAGAAAGGAAGAATGTCCTTTTAGGAAAGGGAATGAAAGTTTGTGATTTCAATGAGGATTAATTGGGCAAGCTTTGGTCCATTTACCTGCACTTCTTATCATCCCATTTACTTTTCTTGTTTTCACTTGGTTTCAGAATTTTCTCTTCTCTTTTTCTCTTTTTCATTACATTTCTTCTGTTTCTTCTCCTGTCCCTTTTTTTTACCTTTCCTCCCTGATTTTGGGATTTCAATGTGAATAATTTTGGCAAATTTTTGTCCTTTTCACTGCATTTCATTTCATCTCAGTCCATTTGGTTGTAGTCACTTCATTTCCAAAATTTCTGCTTTTTTTCAATTGCATTTTTTTGAACATATCTCCTTTCCAGAGTGTGTATTAGAAGGCAAGAATTTCCTTTTATCACAGTCAATGAAGTTGTGAAATGAGAGAACAAGGTCTAACAAACAGTTTGGAAAGGAGATATGATCAAAAATACCTGATATCACTGTATATTACTGGATCCACTTTTTAAAGTCATTTTACTGAAGAATTTCTAGCACAATTATGCCTTCAAGTATGTGATGTTCCTGGAATTGCTCATTTTAAAAAAAATTCTGAAGATAGTAATTTCTTATAAATCTCAGGTAGCCCTGGCTACATCAACATCCAGAAACGAGGGGGGTCTTGTGGAAAATGTATTGGAAATAGTGTGATTGAAAATGGGATTTTTTCTTTAGGGAAGGGGATACAGTAAGAAGTTACCCTGTTGGCCTGAGAAAAGGAAAGAGCAGAATGACATGACACATTTGCTTGAGCACATAACAGCTCCTTTATCTCTTATCTAGTTCTGGTGAAGTGTAATGGGATAAGAATTGCGTTTTAACTTGGAAGATATGTTAAAATCTAACTACATGTGATGGTGGTCTGTTGTGGTTNCTAACCTATATTCATTGTGCCATATTCAATTAAAGCTTTGATTTCTGAAAAAAAAAAAAAAATCCAGTCATTATAGATAGAGCTACCTAACTTATCTTAAATTGGATGGATTTTGGAAACAAGGGTCAAATGAATTCACCATTTCCGTGAGATTTCTTGGAGCTGCAGGTATGTCGGTTAGAATGGTCTCAGCTCTGTAGAAAGGTACAATCAATCCAAAGGATTTCATGCAGCAATATTGTTAAGTAGTTTTTATTTACTATTATAAAGGAATATACTTAAAATTAGTTTAGATTATAAGTGCTGTAGATAGTATAGCATTCATAATTGGAAATACTGAAGGAAAACTGTTTTGAGATTGAAAAGTTAAAACCATCACTCCCCAGATTTTTTCTGTTCGAAGTCTTTTTCACTTTTCAATTTCAGTGCTGGAAAATTAGAGGCAAAAAACTTTGGTGACTGAATTTTTCTTAATAAGAATTTTTTTTTCCAGTGGTATCTGAGTGCTTACATACATATGAAGGACAAGGAATGGAAAGGAGTGCTTTTGGTATTCTTACAGAGTTTTACAAAACTTCTGAAGTGTTAAAAGACAGTCTAGGTGGATTGCATGCAGGTTAAAACTAACTTAAGCTACATAATGCTTGTGAGAACAGAAATAGTCTTAATATCAGTTTAATAAAGACATACATAATATCTCTATCAGGAATTTTTGTTCCTAATTTGTAAATATGTACAGTCACAGTTGATTTTCCTTTCAGTATATGTACAGTTAAAAAGCAATAGAGGAGTTATCTCTACAAGGAAGTTGTAGGTTATTGGGTCAGACTGACCTTAATAACCCATGGAATAGTTCACTTACCAGGAATGAAAATGAAGGTTCTAATTAGTGGTTTTGGCAGCTGTCAGCTTGCTGTTCACTTTAAAGCACTTATGATATATAGGTGATTCAACTGCATAAAGTCAGTTGATAGGGTTAAAACAACGAAGGAAAAAAGCTGAAACTCCATAAGTATATCAAAATGTATTAACTTCATTGTCAGGCAAAGGCAGGAAATAAAAATACAGTTCAAAGTGTAAGAAGCACATAGGGTACAAAACTTATGTAGGAGTATTTAAAGGTGTTATGTTAAAAATAATCTTTAGTTAGCCAATAAGATACAATCAAAGAACCAAAGATAGAAGCCAGACTGGAACAAAATTTCTTTCTGCCAAATTTGTTTTTCATATCTACCACCTATTTTAGTTAAAGATTGAGAAAGGAAAGGTAGAGTTCCTTATGTGCTGGGAGTTGGTCTCATTAGTTGTACTAGTTTGAAAACAAACTTGTGGGAGATTCCAAGTCAGAACTACATTTTAACAGGAAAATTAAAATAAAGGCAGAAGAAACACTGGCTTAAACTGACAGTCATGATACAACTTGACACCCTGTTGGCCAGAGTGGTTGTAGCAGCCTGATTAGATGGTGGCTGAAGTCCTCTTGGAGTGACAGATATGTTTCTGTTGAAGTAGTGATCCTGTAGAAGGGTCCGGTCTTCCTCTGAATGTCCACTGATGTTATGGAGCTCTTGTCCTCTAGGAATCCGGTAGGTAAGGCTGTCCATGGTGTTCCAAACCTCAAATTATATCCAGGTAGGAATGCTTGGTTCCTCCCCTTGGCTGGAGCATTTCACAATGGGCTGATGGAACTTTTTGAGTCATGCAGTGAGAGTAGATGGCCCATTAGCAGAAGATAGCCCTGGAAGGAGTTATCAGGGATGAGTCATGAAGGAGATGAGGAACACTGCTCCACATGCTTCAACAGCTTGTGAATACAGTAATAAAATACATACCTTTGGTTGCATCTCACATTGTAACCTCAAATATTAGTGTTGAGTCACTGACTGCAACTCTTTCTGGAAAGTGTAGAACCATAATTTAGGCCAGGAAAAGCCTCTAGGGATCATCTAGTCAAACTACTTGCTCTAAACAAGTTTAATTACAAGAATTTGCCCAAGGGCATGTTGAGTGAGTCTGGAACACCTCCAAGGACAAGATACCTGTTCCAGTAGCTAACCACTTTTTGAGGTAAAATATTTCAACTTGCATCTGTTGTCTCTCCTCTTATCACTGTGAACCTCTGAGAACAGTCTAGTTCCATTTCTTTGTATTTTCCTCTCTGGTGGTTGCAGATAGCCATGAGGTTCCCACTGAGCCTTCTCTTTTCCAAGCTGAAAAGATTCCGTTTTCCTGTTGTCTTCTTGAATTCCATATTCCCCTGACTGAGGTCCTCAGCTAGACTCACTCCAATATGCCAATACTGCTTTTGTGCTGGGAAGCACCAAACCAGACACACCACTCCAGATGCTGTCTTATAAGTGGCAAATGGAGGGGAAGGATCACTTCCCTGAGACTCTGACTTTCCTAAGTTCTTCTGAACTGCAAGCCTACCACCCTTCAGTATACTGTCTGCTCTCTTGATTTGGTGCTTTCTGTAAACCTGACATCCCATCATCCAGGTTGAGGACAGTAAACAGCACTGCCTCTGTACTGCTCCCTGAGAAACTCAGCTAGGTACTGGGTACAATCTGAGCTTTGAAACACTGATAATAACTTTTGAGTCTGGTAGTTCAGGTTTCCACCTACCTTATTTATTTATCCCTCTCATATCTCACTGAATTAGTGATAGATGGACTATAGCAGGCTGTATCAAAGGATTTGATAAAAATCAATGTACATGGTATTCACTGCCCTCTTCCTAGACACACTGCCATCCATTTCATTTTAGATAGCAATGGAGTTAGGCAGACATGATTTGCCCTTAATAAATAGTTCTCATTGCTCCTAGTCACCCTCTTGTCTCCTGTTTTAAGAAATAGCTTCTAGGGGAAATTTCTCCATAACCTTTCTGGGGCATAAGGCAAGGCTGACCAATGTATATGTTCCTGAATCCTCCTTGCCCTTTTTGAAGATGGATGACATTTGTCTTTTTTGCCAGCCATCAGGAGCCTCTGCTGATTGCCGTGATGATAGAGAACAGTCTCACAGTGACACAACCAGCTCCATAAACCTCAATTCCAAAAAAATTGTATATGTACAGGACTATTAAGTAATCCATAATTCTTTCTTCCTCTACTCTGGATACAACTTCAGTCCTGTAGATTCTGCTTGGAGGATGCCTGAGAACAAGATTTACCACTGAAAACTGAGTCTAAGAAGGCAATGAATACCTCAGTCTTATCTCTTGTCATATCAGGCTTCCTACCCCAATGAGCAATGAGCACATTTCTTATCTTTCCTTCTACTATTGAGGAGCTTAGAAAAACCTTGCTTATTACCCATTATCTCTTTTGGTAGTTTCAGATTGATATGGGCTTTGGCTTTTTTCTTGATGTGATCAGTCTTCTTATTCCTCCCATATAGCCTATTCCTGCCTTCACCTCCTGTATATTTCTTTTTTGTGTTTAAGGTCAAGCCAGGAACTCCACATCCATCAATGCTATTCTTCAATGCTTGCTTAGCTGTCTGCAAATCTAAGCCTGCTCTTTTGAAGTCCCAATTTGTTGTTAATTTCAGTCACTGTTCTTCATATCTTAAACTTCATAGGATTTTGGTCACTGATGCCAAGGCTGCCCTTAACCTTTACATCATCCAGCACTTCATGTTTGTGAGAAATAGATTCAATTGAATATCTCTTCTAATCTGTTCATCAGTCACCTGGATCGCTCACCGTTTCCCTGTTGTGCAGATAATAGGTTTGGACTAAGTTGGTCCTGAGGTATCCTAACAAGTCCTGTTCTCACCAATGACCACAGCATTCAGTACACCTGGGCCTGCAGCTCTGCAGGGAGCAGGAAGCCAGGTGCTTCCAGTCTGCCCTGCACCAACAACTCCCATACTACCCCGGGATGGGCAGCAGAGCACAGGTGGGCCTGCAGCACGTATCGGCAGCACTGCTTGCACCTGTCCGTGCTCTAACCAGACTCACAGATGTTCTTTGGAGCTATTCTATTTCTGCTCTTACCATTTAGAGACCAAGTGATCAAGCTGAACAAAATTTTCAGTGATTTTCAGTTTCAATAATTTATATAATGGCATTTTAATGTGTTTAGTGTTATTCTTATCTCTTATGCAACCTAATACTTCCTGTGCTTTCTGAGTGTTTTGTATTGATGTTTTCACAAGGTTTCCACAGTTGCACTCACATCTAAGATGTTTCAGCTCATGTTGAAAGTTGTGAATGTGTATAAATCTTCTGTGTCTTAAAATCTTTCCTAGATGAGAGTGGCTTCAGCAGTTATGCTGTAGATTTTATGATCTCATTTTGTCTTCTTTTTCTCACGTTACTCTAAATATACTGTGTAAAATACATGCTTAAATTAAAAAAGGGGCATACTTTATACAGAAAATGGAACTTCAACTTCATGGTATGCTTGTGACTGTATTTGTTAGTATGTTGACTATTTAGAAGTAAAAAAAAAGCAATATGTGTGGCAGGCAGAATGTAATCTGGCCAACAAAATTTGAATACACTGCTTTACAGCTGAGTGTCCTCCTGCTATTTCTTCTATTTCATATGAATAATAATTTTTTATTAATAGAATAAAAGGTGCAGAAAGCACTGCAAACTTTTAAGATAATGCAGCTGAAAAACATATAAAATGAGTAAATAACTTAAGGAGCTGATATGTGTGAAAAATATAAAATATCTACTCTGCCATCTATTGTTCTGCTCCTCTCCCCCTTCCCCTTCAGCATACACAGACAAGACCTGCAGAACACAGCAATTTCACATCAGTGTGCTCTAGTTTTTGTGCGTTATTTCATCCCTTCTCTCATTTTTATTCCTTTGCTTCACCCTAGTCAGTTTTCTCTCTTGTTGACTGCCTCTTTGCTAGTACTTTTTATTTAAGAAATACTTGTGTGTTTTCAGTGCTGTCATGATATACTTACATTCAACAAATTCATGTGCTCAGTAAAGAACTGTGTGATTAGCACACTGGGTGGATAGATAAGCTTGTTTCTGTTTATTGACAAATGGTAAATATGATAAAAACTTTATTAAAAATTGGTAAAAGTTTTAAAAGTGAGGAGAAATTTTGAAACTTAGAAAAGAAACTGAGAAATGTTATGGAACGTGAAGGCCATATAGTTTATGTAGAATGGTATTTCCTTTCCCATTGGGATAATCAGCTGTGACCTAGTTGTGACTAGTCTTAGACTAATTCTAAACTGGGAGTTGCCTGCATTGTAATTTTAATAAGCAGCACTGGTCTCTGAATAGTATGTTGATAATTAAATATTAGACACTAATAATCTTCTGAGTTTGCAATGAAAAAGATGAGAAGGGTAAAAGTAATTCTGTGCCAGTATGTGGATGTTGGACACTCATGGAAAAGACTGAGTGAACTAAAAAATGCTGAATGTGATTGATTCTATTGTGTCACATTTTGTGCAGGCAGATGTCTGGTATGAAGTTCACTGGACATGCCATTTAACTAGAAATCCATTCCTGATTGGGAATATAAATTAGAGTTCCTTTGGAAAAAAATTCTATGATAATTCTAGAATAACTCTTTGAGTGAATATAAGGGAAAGTGTAGAGCTGATTTGGTCAACTGTGGCTACTCTAGGCAGATGTTTAAATTCTGGTTTTTATAGGTATGAGATGTAGTTTATTAATTTAGGGGTTTTGGTTCCATCAATAGCCTGATTCTTCAAGAAACTAACTTTTCACATAATTTTTCTGCAAACATGCATATATAATGTGAAATAGCATGTGTTTTAGATTTATAACAGAGCAGAATAAGGTAAAGGTTACCTGCTGGATATCTGCTCAGTCACTGAGGTGGGTTATGACCTTATATACAAAGCTCCACCTGAGGTGGAACCTGTCAAGAGCTGCTGAGAGAAATTTGAGATGACTTCTCTGTCTGAAAAGGTAATAGCAAACTTTGTGGCAGCTAGCACACTTTTGGGGAAAAGTCTTTCTGAACAGGTCTTAACAAGTAAAAAATAGTACATTAATAGATAATAAAATCTGATACAGGTACCTCGAGCTTCTCATCCACCCATGTATATCTGATGAATCAGCAGAGGAGGCTGTTAGATCTCTGTAGTCTTTTATACTTACCTGGATTCAGATAATCCTCAGGTTTTTTACAGGGACTTGAATAACTTCAGTAGGGAGGATTGAATGTACTACTGCTTATTAGTGGCTATTGTAGTTAAGGAAGCTTCCACTAGCAGGCAGCTGTGGCAGTTACTATTTACTAAGGAAGAAGAGAGAAATAAACCACTCTGAGTTTGAACCCTCGAGCTACAAAGAATGAGGATTGGAACCTCTTCCCCCAGCTTTAGAAAGAAATGAACGCTTTTGAGAAATGGATTCACTTAAACCAGATAGGTTAATCTCTGGTTTCGGTGATTTATAAAATAGACTGTTCTCTTGATGTCATAAATTAGAGATTATTGTTTTTCCATGTGGTCAGAGTTGCTGGAAAATTGAACATGTTGTTGAGCTTATTTGTGTTGCTATTTATATACATTTCTGTGAAGTTACCTGATTTCATTTGAGTGTCCTTTTTTTGTGTAATTAACTGATAGTAATCATATAAAATTGATACACACTACATCGGTAGCTGAGGATGTGGGTTGAAAGAATTAATTTCCTTTAAAAGAATATAATAAAATACTATCTGTCTTTCTTAGTATTTTGAACTATTTCAAAACCAAGACTGACCAGAACATAAGTGATGAATTTTCTGTTGATTGTGCTGAGATAGAGAAAGCAATAAAACTAGAGAAGAGTGATTTCATCTATAAATCTGAGGAAGGGAAATTTTAAGAATTTTTCAGTGTCTGAGTCATGAGTATATAAAAATTACATTACTGAGAGTCAAGAATTTTTTTAAAATACAGACTTTCAAAGCTTGCAGAATCACTGTATAATGCTGTCTTCCTGCTGACAATTTCTGTTGACTAATTCTACTTGGTTCGTAACACCTCTATCTATGTATCTCATCTAAAGGAAAGGACATAGAGAAGACAGATTATACTACTGCCAACAGTATCTTATTCCAGAATCTAATCATCCTGATTAAAAAATACCTACCTAATTTCATAGAATCGTGAATATCTTGATTTAGAAGGGACCCATAAGGATTATCCTCTCTGCTTCTCAGAGGACTATTCAAAGAACTAAAAGCATCTTCCAGGCACTCCTTGAACTCTAACAGGCTTGGTGTCATGAGTATTTCCCTAGGGGGTCTGTTCCAGTGACCAATCATCCTCTCAGGGAAGAACCTTTTTCCTAACATCCAGTCTGAACTTTTCCTGACACAGCTTCATATTATTTCCATTTAATTCTTTCCTATTTTATCATTCAGCCATTGGTTCCTGTTTCCTGTACATTTTTTCAAAGAGCTTGTGTTCCTTTGCTGCTGTTGGTTTTTTTTTTCCCTGTAAAGCTCCATAAATTCTATAACTATACTAATTTCTCAATAAGTCTTCCTGAGAGGTAGGCACACTTAGCTAAAAAAAAACCTCCTGTTTGTGTATTAATTTAAATATCTTCTGCACAATAAGTTTTTTATCTCCCTTTAAAGAAATGTTGACTACAGTTTTGTATTGTCTTTTAGAATTATCCCATAACTACAGAAGACAGCTATGATATTCCAGCTCACTAGTTAGCCACTTTACTAGGTTGCTGTATTAGTCATGTAGGTTGAATCTTTTCCTAGTGGGGCTCTGCTAATGCTCCATTCTAAAAAATACTTGAGATTTTTCTTTCTCTAGGCAGAATTTAGAAGACAATTGCAATTCCCTTGTGAACTCTGTGTTTAGCATTTTCATCCCTGTATAAGTTACTGTTTCTGTGCATCACTGATTTTATTCTCAGGGATCTAGATGTGCAACAGATAACATCTTCCTGTGCTGGAGGCTGGTTGGAAGTTATCCATACAGTGCATTCTGCCTTTCCATTTGGATGTTCTTTAAGGTAATGAGTAGTCTGGAGATTGTACCAGTCCTGAGCTGCTGTAGCCTCCTTTTCCCAGAGCACACTTAGGAACTGAAGGAGAGACAACACTAAACCAAAACTGGTAAAATATTTAGTCTCCACTTCTGTTAAAATCCATCTGTGCAACCCATTTAGGATGAGAAACTTTTCTCTCCCGAGACTTGTAGTACATAAGCACATTTCACAATAGAGTCATTGGTGTAACAGGTAAGAAAATGTATAAAAGTCTTGTGATTAATTAAAAAAAAAAGTGTAGTACAGCAGTAAAACTACTGCTTATTAAAAAAAGAATCAACTGTATAGTGCTATGCTATCTTTAGCAGAAAAGGAATGCTTTTGAGAAACATTTATTTTTAATAAGTTGAGGGGAGAGCTCAGCTAAATTTGACTATGTTTTCAGAAAATGGTTATATTATCTTAAATACCTTTAATACCTGCTTCATGTTAACCCTTGCAATAAAAGTTGGAAATTTGAGAGAAAAGTATTCTATGCCACAGAGCTGGTTTTGCCTATTGCAACAGACTAATGGTACTGTTACTATAGAGGTAGAAAGGGGTCTTTGGCACTCACTGTTGCTTAGAATGACACATTTGAAGGTTTCTGAGGTAATTTACAGGAAAAAATTATATTTCAGAAGTTCCATGTCTTGTTCCCATACCGTAAGGCTAACACTATTCCCACCTAGCAGTAATGTTGCATTATCAAATCCATGGATACCCATTTCCAATTTAGGGTTAGAATGCTGAAGATTGCGTTTCTGAAAGCCAGATAGAATCTTAAAGTCTTAGAATCATTTAGGCTGGAAAAGACCTCTGAGTGCAACAATTAACCCGGTACCACCACGTTCAACTCTAAACCATGTACCTACACACCACAACTACATGTGTTTTAAGGGATGGTGACTCAACTGTTTCCCCAGGCAGACTATTCCAACACCTGACAGTCCTTTCCATTGAGAAATTTTTCCTAATGTCCAACCTAGACCTTTCCTGGTGCAACTTGAGGCCATTTCCTCTTGTTCTGTTGCTTGTTTCTTGGGAGAAGAGGCTGACCCCCACCTGGCTACACCCTCCTTTCAGTTATAGAACACGATAAGGTTTCCCCTGAACCTCGTTTCTCCAGGCTAAGCAACCCCAGCCCCTCAGATGCTCCTCATAGCATACAGTCAGTGTCAAAAAAAAAAATCTGATTTGATTTTTAAAGCAATTAGCTGTAACAGTTTGTAACAGTAGCAACAGAGTGCTGATGAGAACTTGTTGTTAGGAGCCTAACAGAACTTTTGCCACCAGTTTTAAGCGGTGTAGTAGGTAGTTTGATCAACAGTATTAAGCATGCCAGGGTTTAAAATTCTGCCCAGGCATTTTCTGGCCAGGCAGGTTTTGTGTTCTTATTAATCTGTTCTCATTTCAACTGTGATATTCAAGGAATAAATATCAGTGGTACACTGACACTTGACCTCTGGTAAATGGGTAGATTTTGGCATTTATGGGATATAACAAAGACTATCAGGGCACTGCAGCACTGTTACAGAAGTCATAGGCATTTTTACAAATATACTAAGTGTAGTATTTGTTTTGGAGTCTGTCACCTTTATTTCCTCCTTCACTTACATTTTTCAAACATGAAAATTTTTTGAGAAGATGTTTTTTGAGAATATTTTTCACAGCCATATTTACGTTGAACTTTTTAATGCTTTTCTTTTTTAAAAGAATATAAGGCACATTCAATTAGTACAATCCTAAATTCTTTTCTTAAGGTTTATTCAGGTAAACTCAAAAGAGTTTCAAAATATCAGATTAAAAAGTGAACTTGTGTTGCCTAAATGATAAAGGCTTTGCATCACAGAATTTAGCAGAGTAACCAAGAATCACTCCAAAATCAGAAACACAAGTTGTGCCTAAAATCTAACATTAATAGAAAGAAAAGAAAATGGACTTCTGGGATAGAGGTTCATTATGAGAAAAAAAGAAAGAAAGAATCTAAAAAGCAGTTTTCCATGGAGAGAATATATTTTAACTGGAATTATATCTTTAGTTTTCCTACCCTTTGGGATTTTCTTATAGTCTAAGTTAAATCATGTGTATCTTCATTGAGTTATATTTCCATCATGCCAGTTTAATATCAAGGATTTGATCTCTAGAGTAACCAGTATACAGCATAGCTGGTGCATATGCTTCCTTCCTTGATCCATATATTTCATTTATTACATTATTCTTTTCCTACAGGATTTCAGATGCATGTTGATGTCAAATGCCTTTCCAAAAGTAGCTGTCAAGGGAAATAAATACTTTTGGAGTGATTGACTTGGGGGAGAAAATGTACAGATAATAAGCAAGTCAGCAACATACACTTTTATTTTCAGAGAAATGGTCTGAAATTGGTGGCTTGTCCTTCTTAGGATATCAAAAGGGATCCATAAGATTTAGTGAGTGAAAAATACAGAGTGCACTATGCTTCAGGAGGTGTTCAAACTTCTAGGGTCTTGGGGAAACGCTGTAAGCAGGTACAGTGGCCTTAATATTTTCCCTCATCAGGAACATCTGATAACACACAAAACTTGAAACACTTTATTAGAAGATTCTTATCCAAAGTCTTGTCTCAGCATTTCTGAAAGTTGAGATATTTGAAATGCTGATAAAGGCTGATGAGGTTAATGTAAGATGAGAGCCTTGGAGAGATCTAGGTTAACATGAGATTAAAGATTCCAGACAGCTTGTGATAAATTTAAATTTACAGAGAAAATTTCTCTTTCATTTCACCTCAGTGAAGCAGTAAGAGTAAAGCAATGGTCCAAAGGAATTTTTCTTAGTGAACTTCAGCATGCAAAGCCCATGCCTATACATTATACCATTTAAAATGTACTGCTTGGCAGCAGCTTGGAAAGTCCTTCTTCATTTACATTATAGAATATCATTTATATGGAGTACAAAGAACTAAAATTATGGTCACACGTATCTCCAGTATTTGGGAATAAGCTGTAAAACACTAGGATCTGGTCATTCCTGTCTGTGTAATTAAAACGAACTCTTTTTCTGTTGTTCACATTTTAATGGGAAGCAAATATTAGTTCTTCAGCAGTCCTTTTTCCTGTTACTGTCTTCAAAAGTGTTCCTTTTCTTTTCATGGCAGCCTTTGATATCTCCATTAGTTATTCTTAATGCAGTAAGGAAGATAAGCATGTTCTTTGGACACTGGCAAAGTATTTTTGCAGTGAAGGACCCTCAGATCATAATGCTGGTAGCCTTTAAGTGGGATCATTTGCATGCAAATCTGTTGAATACTTGATGATACTTTTTTTTTTGCAAATTGTTCTCATGTAAATTAGCTTGAGATAAAAATTGCACTTATCACTAAAAAACAAAGGCCAGATTCTGTAATTTTTACTAAATTGTCTTGTGTAGTTATTATAATGATGAGCAATTGCATCCGTAGCAGTACAGGTGTTGGGGAACTTGGTCTTTAACGAAGTCAAATAAACCAAATAAATTTGATAAATATTTAATGGAAATATCTGAATGCAATCATGGTCCTCAAAATAGCACCTATGGGATAAAGAAAAAAATCCCTGATTCAGATATCTCCCTTATGGATTTTCTGCTTTTCAAGTTGTGGTCTGTCTTTTCCCCATGAAATTATAAAGCAGAATAAAATTTTTAAGTTCTCAGCTCCAGCAAAATGCACAAAGCTGCTATTTGGTCCCAGATTTTGCCTTCCAGTATTCAGTGATTGACCATATGCATTTGAAAACCGATGGTAAATGAAAGTGAAACAAATTGTGGCATAAGAAGGTATACTGATTGGTCTGACTCAAGTGGATTTTAATGTTAGTTACAAGCAAGGTAGACTGATATTCCTTTAGAAGTGTTTCGTGTCCTTGAGTTTCTTCTTCTCTAGACCCTTCACCAGCTTCATTGCTCTTTGGATGTGTTTTGGAGGCTCTTTTCTGGATACACTCCAGCACCTCAATGTCTGTCTTGTAGTGAGGTGCCCAAAATGAGACTGTTTGAGGTGCAACCTCAACAGTGCTGAGGACGAAGGGAGCAATGGTGACCAAGCACCCCCTCCACACCTGACAGAAGCCCTTAGGGAGCATTAGCAGTCTGGGGCACCACAAACAGGGCAGGCAAACAGGAGATGGTAGGGCAGTTTGTGCAGCAGTTTGCATGGCAGGGTGTGCAGGAAGGACCTGCAGCTCTGTCAGCCAGCCTGACCAGGGAACAATGGTCTTGATCCAGCAGAAAGCCAGCAGGGCTCTCTAAGCTCTGCACCCACCACGGCTGGCACAGATAAGAGGAGAGAGACCCAGTGGGAACAAGCTGAGACCCAGGTGCCAGGCTCTGGGGTGGCCATTGCTCCTATGCCGGTAGGGATGGCAGCAGTGTTTGGAGAGGTGGGAGTTGCACCCAGGTAGACGAAGTCCTCCACTTGGTGGCAGAGATCCAGGCAGAGGTGAGTAGACTTAAGAGTAGGAAAGAGAGACAGAAAAAAACCCCTACTGGAATCATGCCCAGTCTGCCCTGGGACAGGCCCCACGGGCAGATGAGGTGCATGACACAGAGCTTTTCTGTCCTCTCTCCAGCCAGCTGAACAGAGAGATTTAAGGGATGAGGGAAATGGCAGTACTTACACTAAGTACCTTCCTTTGTATCCTCCTCTGTAAATTCATGTACTCTATTTTCTCCCTGTGCATTGATGAATCTTATGGCAACATTCACCTTAATATTCATTACTCTCCTCAAAATATGTTAAGCAAGAGAAATGTAGCAAGAAAAGAAGAGGATGGTTTCAGCAATGCCAGGTCACTAGTATCTGCTTCTTCGGTAAACTTTAGAGAAACAAGCACATTTTCCTTGATCACGAGTCATTTCCTGCTTTGCTGACAGTTCTTCACAAATGGAAAAATGTTCAGTGCTGCCATTTCCTCTCTGTAGCAAATTCTCTGATATGCACGCTTGAAACTTGCCCGCTTCCAGAATAAATGTCTTCTATGTCCTTGTGGGCCCAAGGATTTGCATGTGATAACCATCAGCTTGAGCAATGTAGCATTTGCTTGTAACCCACAAAGATTAATTTACAAGGCTTTTTTAAAAATTTTAATTTATTGGTTGTAAGTTGTCTGTGAGCAGTTTTTCATGTGTATCCTTTAGATGAAATCTGATAAATGGATCCTGTTGTGTATCTTTTTTCACCCTATTGGATTAGAATAATATTTTAGAAATATTAGAAAGAGAAATAGAAATGACATTATATATACAGACATAAATTTGAAATCCTTTTTTACTCTCACCATATGATAAATATGGTGAATTTGCAGAGTTATTGCTAGAGGTCAGCCTGTCTTCTAACATGAGGGAATGTATGTCCTGTCCCACAGCTGCTTTGCCTGTGCTGGTCCATAGCTCAGAGCTGAAGAAGTTGGACAATCCTTCAGTGAGAATATTCTTGGAAAGATTTTTTATCTTCTTCAATTTTCAGTAGCTTTTACTGGGATGAATGATCTTTGTAGGATAGGTTTTCCCTTCCATTTTCATTTAACAATCTGTGTGTATTAATAAGAGTTTGGAAAAAAAAGCTGACGATGGTATTCTATTAAAAATAATAATAAAAAGTCTTATAACTTGAAACAGGAATACTTTCCCTGGAGAAATGAGGGCTTTTTACTTAAGCGAGTGTTATATATATTGAGCTGGAAGTGATCCATACAGGAGATTGACTACTAAAAATAATTGCTGACCAGTAGGACAGGCTTAATTAGGTTTTTCAACAAAATTTTGGACTGGGTGGAAGTGTTTGACCTTTATCTACCTCCTAGTTTACCATGTGCAAGACAGCAGTCAGATTTTTCCATGATGAAATTACTGTATTTGAAAGACAGTAGTGGTACTGTGCCCTGACCACATAGCAGAGGATTCTGAAAGCATATTAAGCAAATTGTCTCCCCTCAGTCTGACCACCCTCATCTATCAGTTTTTACACTAGTGAATATATTACTTCTGAAAAGTTTTTACACTAGTGAATATATTACTTCTGAGGCTTGATCGTCCTCATCCAGTTGAAAAACAGTTGTAATAGCACTGTTTTCACAGAATATTTCTATGTTTTAAGAATTCTGGACAGCCAGAAACATCATATTGAGGCTGTGGAGAGCTAAGATTTCTTGGTATGTTTAAGATACAATGGGCTCTGCTATCCAAATTGAAATAAAAAAACCCAAAAATCCCCAAAATACTAGTTTTTTGGGTCCCCTCTCCCATAATTAATATGTAATATATCAGTAGATACAAATTATTATAGCTTTACTGACTTGAATAGCATTCCACTAATTCACAATAGCTGTGAAACTTCTTCAAGATATCAGGAATAGTAGAGCATACCTTGTGTTGCATCTTAGAGATTCCAGCTCATCATGACATGTTACAACTTGTAGTGTAATTAATTAAAAGCATTAAATATTTTGGTGTGAATAAAATGTAAAGACCAAATAAATGTTAAGATTACTTGCTGCAGCTAACATACCATGGGCTTGAAATGAGAGGGAAAAGGGATAGCATAAAAAAAGCAATTATCTGATAGTTCACAAGATAGGATCCTAATTTAATGGGCAGAGCAGTGCAGTCTAATGTTGAATAAAGAAAAAACTTCTGTGAAACATGAGAGTAAATAAGGACATATTCTTGTTTGAGGAAGACTGCAAGTCACATACATTCATACAAAATGAAATGTCTAATAGTTCTGTGTAGGATTTTTTTTCTGTCTATAACTGAAATTTTTGATCCTGCTATAATTTAGGTTATTGGCACTGGTGCAGAGACCTTTTCATCTAAAAATAATTGCTCTTCAGGAGGAAGTTTTAAAGGACACAACAGTAAGAGTGGATAAAATTGAAATCAAGACAAGGGAAGTAGTAAAACTCCTCCACCTATCAAACACTATTGAACACTGTGATATGGAGATGTCTGGAGTTTCTTTTTTGGCTTGAGTCACTGTGCGTATGCACTTTGCAAGATTTTTGTTGTCCTGATGTTCACACTTGAACTTCTTCATCAGTTCTCATAATGCTGATTCATCATTTCAGGGTTGAGGAAAAGCTGTATGTGGGGATATGAGAATTAAGTGTTATTTCTGTTTATTATAAGGTTTTATAGACCTTGATAAAGATGAGTGGGAACAAAATGCTTCAGTACACTGCATTACTGAGTCCTAGGATTAGTTAGAGGCCTAAGCAAAAATGCAGGTGGCCTACAGCATTTCAGAATGGCTTAGCTCAGTAAGCTGGCAGCTAATTTAGCAAATAGCTCTCCTGCCTTTTTGTTTGGAAAATAAACAAAACTGGAAGACAGTAAAATAATATAAACATTGTGACCTTAATTCTTTGGTGAAGTTAATGTATATCTATCTGCAGGCAATAAAATATGTTTCAAAATCTTCCTGTCTCTCTCCTGTCCCCAGACCAACCTAAGAGGACAAATTCTTCCAAGGTAATTAGCAGCAGGTATGCTAATCTGAACTCTAGAAAGATCAAGAATGATCTCTAACAGCCATACAGATATCTTTTCTACTGGAATTTGGTGTTTCATCACACTACTAAGCTGAACCCTCAAAAAATTACTTTTGATTTTAGGATTGCATTAAAAATTTGACGATCATTTCCCTCAGTAGTGAAAGTGCAACAGACAGCTTTTTGCCTGTTACTTCTCTAAGAGTCATTGTCTTTATACCTGAGATTTCTTGCTAAGTATTCCTGCTTCATAACTGGGTCTCTTAGCTCAGGGAGTTGTTTATAATGAACCAGTCTCAGACTCAGTGTATTTGTGTTCATTTACTGGTTCTTCCACCTTGAATTTCTGCATTTTAAAAATTCTACTTCATTTATCTTGTCTGTTTAGATTCAAGTTGGAGGTGATTATTGTTTAGCCTAAAAAAAATTTATTTTGACTGGATTTGGGCTTGACTCACTTCGATGTTTACTGTCATCTGATTTAATTTTTTCCCTGCCATTATTTTTTCTGTTACAATGTGTTTATAATAAACTATGTCATTTGGTTGAAATGAAACTGTTTCATTCATATGTTGCTTCAGATGATATATGTGAGATCTAAGTAGTGTCAGTATTACCACGAGCAGAGATTAAGAATGCTTGTCTGTTCTTAAAAGTGTTAAACCAAAACTACAAACAATAGTCTGGTCCAGAATATTTCCTTGCAAATAGTCTAACGATTCTGTTATTATATATTTGAAGAAAGCAGCCATCTCCTTTACTATTTCTTCATGGGGAAATGAAAATCAAAGTAGAGTGTGTATTTAATTTATGAACTGTGTCTGCAGCACAGGACATTTGTCTTGCATTAACTTTTACCTTAATGCTGCCTGAGCATTAAAGACATAGATCACTCATGCTGTGATTGCACTGAGTTCTCTAAAGAAGTGGACTCTTTTTAATCAGGTACTATATTCCTTGCCCTTTTTCACAGGTTGCACATGTTCAGGGTAAAGATAGCAGGTGAATATTTATTAGGACTGCAAAGAACACAGGCTGTGAATTACAGCAAAGGCAGCCAGTTTACCTACAAAAACTCCAGTGAGGTTGCTCTAGTTTAAATCAGTCCTCTCAAATCAGTGTGTTCCTTGTAGCCAGGTGATAGTGCTTTGCAGTTTGTATATCTTTTATATTTGACATCTTTCTGCAAGGTCAGAGACAACCCTGGTAATACTGAGAACATTTGACCCAGAGTTCTTTTTCACTTGCTGTGGGAGAACAATATGGTCTCCTGCACACACACAAAAAATAATGCAGTAGAACTCCAAGATTTTCAGAAAAGGTCAAAAGTTATATGCAGATATTGCCTGTTGATAATGGGTTTTATTTTTCCATATTTCTCTTTTTAAGTGTAGGAATAGAATACAGGGATTTCTACTTTGAAGATTATTTAATTCCTCTGCCTATTTCCCACAGAGTATACATTCAATTTTATGACAGTAGCTCTTTCTTTTGTCAATCACAGTATGATTTTAACAAAGAAAATACTTAGATTGTTTTGATTTTTGTACAGGGGAGCATTTTATTCACCTTTGGAAAGCATGTAAATTATTAAAGCCACCCCTGATATTCTGCAACTGAATGGAACTTCTAATCCTTGTTTAAAAATATAAATTATTCATTATAGGATTTAATTTGAAAGTTGGCTGTGTGCTTCTTACGGTTGTTTACATTGCACTTTGGGGAAATTGAAAGCACAAATGAATTCCACTGGATTTTGTTAGAGACCTTCTGACTCAGTATATCTGAAGTTTGTCTTCTATTTCTTTAAATATATAAACCCTTTGGTTTTGCTTCATGTATCAAAGTAAAATACTGATAAAAGGAGAAATTTACTAAGTGCCTTCAGCAGTAGCATTTCACTGAATGCTGTCTTCCATTCACACGGGCCTCAGTTGGCTCTTGAATGAAAAACATCCAAGGAAAATTGATATCTGAAGTTGTAACACTAATACTTTAATATGTTATGTGTCATTGTGAGCAAGAAATAAACTGATGTGCTCAGAACCTGGTAATTTAAAGATAGTGAACAGTCTACCATTTTTGAAAGAGGGGTAATAATGGGATAGGGAAGAGTAATGGGCTAGGGCTGCATGAACTTTGAACAATTTTTTTCAGCATAAATACCCTTATCCCCCATCTCTATTCCATCTAGTGTCTGAGGAACATAATGGTTATAGCTTTATGTTAAATTTACTGAAAGAACTAATTAGTGTATCTTCTCTTATGTCAGTGTTGAATGCTCTTGTGTTTTACAGATCAAACTGTGTAGATCTAATGCTCCCTCCCCAACATGTAAAGATGAACCAGAGCTGTGCCACACGTGAAACAATTTCGTAGCAACTCTTACAGCTTTACAGAGAGGGGTTAGGGAATTGTCTGAGTGAGTTCTCTGTTTCCTTGCACTTCTCAAAAAAAAGAATTGGGAAAAAAATGAGCTACAATATCGAGGACAGAATAAAAATAAGTAATATAAAAGAATATACCTTTATGTTAGCCTCATAGAAAGTGAGTCAAAAAAGCAGGTTAATTAAAGAGAATATGCTATATGAAATCTCAGGGCTTTTCTCTGATTCCATTAAAAATTTTCATAAATTTTAATTTTATTGCCATTTTATTGTGCATCACTTGTTCTTCTTGGAGTTTGATTTTTTTCATTATTATCATTATTCCTTTTTCTGAGTCATATGAAATTATTCAAATCTCCACCCACGAGGTTTTTTCTGATTCTCCTTCCCATCCCACCGAGATGGGGGTGTTAGTGAAATGCTGCAGTGTATTTAACTGCTGGGTGGGGTTAAACCATGTCAAATAAGTGGAATGATAAAGGAGAAATAGGCTCCATACAGGTTCAGCTACAAATGACTGTGACACAAGAATCAGCTGTATAAGGTCCATTCAGAGTGACTGAGACATAACAGTTTTGCAGGAATCTAGGGAAAAATTGGTCCAAAAAGCCATTATTCTGTATTTAAGTGCATTTAGCTGAGATCAGAATACAGCACACTGCTGCCTGGGTCTGTTTCCACTGAGTTCATTCCTGCTGTGTTCTGTCTAAACTCATTCCTACTGCTTTTCTGACACAAGTTCCAATGTATACCATTTCCGTAGTGTGATGCTATAACATGTTTTCTGTGAAAATGCTTAGTTACTAATTCCTGCGTGCTTTTGATCATGCATGCTCAGCTACATTTGTGTTTTTCAAGAAAGTGTAATGCAGCAGCTGGCTGATTTACATGCCACAGTCCTGCGTGGTGCCCCCACCACAGGTTGAGAGCAAGCATATGCAGTCAGTTTTTTATAGAACTCTGTCATTCCCCATCACATCAACATTTGCCTTTCCCCTTTTTTAAAAAGAAGCACTTCGGTAGAAAGTTTATTCAAAATGTCAGCTGAAACAATCAAAAATCTGTGACTGAGGCTTTGGTGCAGGGAACACTGTGAGATTATGATGTGTGTCAGCACGTCTGAGAACTAACTGAAACAGTGGGGAGGTTTTTTAATGCTTTAGTAAAACAGGGAAGAAGCAAACACTTCTTGAAAACTGTCAGAAACTGAGTGAGTTTCCTGTCTCCTTGAAGAGATATAATTTTATTAATAAATATGACATTCCATTTTATTTATGAAGGGTACCTCCTTTTTATGAAAGGTACCTCTCACTGTGTGCAGTTTCCCTCCACAGTCTCACTGATTATATTTACCTTTTGCAGAGTTCAAAACTGTCAGAAAATGTCATTTTCTTCCCTACAGGATTTTTGTCAATTTCAGTAAAATGTGCTTAAGTAGCTTTTCATGGGGAGAAAAGATGGAGAAAAGAATTCTGTCCTCAAAAAATATGTACTGAAATGACATGACAGAAAGTTGTGAAATACAACTTCAGTATTAGAACAGGAAGTGAAACTGTTTGGGCCTTTTGTTTGTTTTCCCTGAACATTCTGGATGAGACGTCTTGGTTCTGTCAAATATCATGGATGACTTCTGCATATGTAGGAAGATTTTTCTTTTTTTTCTATTTGCTGTTTAATATTTTTTCATGAAAACATAGAATCATTTAGGTTGAAAATGACCTTTAAGATCATCAAGCCCAACCATTTTCCTGACCACCTTTACCACAGAACCAATATCCTATAATCTCTAGGAGCTTTTCTGCATTGACTGTAGAACACTTACTATAACATTGTAATATACATTTATGCTGTCAAATTTGTAGTCTATATATTTGGGTTGGTGTTTGATCTTTTCTCTTCCCACCCCATCAATCTCTGATTCCAGTACAAGGAACACATTACTGCCCCTGGTTTTCTGCCATGTCTGACGGAACCTCAGTGATTCTTTCTGCATATTGTTCCAGCTGCTCCTAAGAGTTGATAATCTCATTCTCTGTAGTTTTAAGCATCTAGCTAGAGCATGTTAAATATGCAGCTTTGCTACCCTAAGGTATTCCCATTTGAGTGCTTAAGTTCCTCCTCTATAAATCATTTATGTAAAACAGAATAAGGAATCCTTCTTTTTCCCTATAATTATAAAAAATCTCAGGTTCTCTGTGGAAAAGCTAAAGCAACATCAGAAACAATTCTTATGTTGAATAATTTTCCAATCTTCTACCATTGCCATGCCCCTGGCCTAAGCATTGAATAGCATTTCCAAGCTTATAATAAAACACTCTCTAAAGTGTGCTGTTAATACTTATGGAATCAAAAGAAGATTTGAACAGTATGTGCTGTGAACGCTATAAATTCTGAAAACAAGGATAGTTATGTGGATTTTCTGCTTCCAGTCTATACTTTCTGGAACAGTTTCTATTCAAAGGATATCACATAGTCTCTAAGGACTTGCATTATGGCTGCACTTTCAGGAAACAAACCTCGGAAAATAAGAACATAAGATCAACACTTTTAATTCAGACAAATCATTATCTAGCCTTTGGCTAATAGCAGATACCAAGGGAATGTGAGGGATTGAAACAAGCATATAATGATATGCCCTAAATCACTCTCCCAACACCTAGTGATTTGTAGCCCAACTATTATGGAACCAAAGGTAGTTTCTTCCTCTTTAGGAGACTGTGCTTTGTCTGTCTGTCCAGTTGTTTTTGAACCACTCTAGTTCTCTAGCCTCAGTAACATTCTTTGATTGGGGCTGCAAATACAAACAGTGAGTGTTAGGCTAGTCTAAGCATAGGCTCAAGCATATGTGCAGTCATATGACAAACTAATTTTTCATGCAACTCTTGCCTTCTTGTGTGGTAGCAAATCCATCTGTCACTGAAACTCATCAGTTATATGTATTTTTTCTGTTTTACTGTAAATGTACTTAATGATTATATTCTGTCTTGGATTAGAATCTTAGGTCTTGCACACTTAACTGGCACAAACATTTTCAATCACAGCTACACGAACATTTTTGGTAACACCTTTTAGCAGGGAAAAAAGTATGTTTTCTGGGCTGACGTATTAGCATGTTGGCTTTGACACAGGTTTTCATAAAGAAGCCTTTGGATGCGTGGTGAAGAGNATTTATTATAATTAATATTTTTAAGGTGAACAAATCAGTCTAGTCACATTCTGCTGTGAAAGAAAAGCAGATTCTGAGTATCTCATAGCTGCCGTAGCATTGATTATTTTTATTTAACTGCATGATTGCAACACTTTGGAGGTATGTTTCCTTCACTATATTCTTCAAACAAGACATATTTGAAATGTTAATTTCATTGTCAGTCATGCTCCTCCTCTCTGGGTTTTGCAACACAAGCACAGATGAGCAAGACCCTNATAAGGAATCCTTCTTTTTCCCTATAATTATAAAAAATCTCAGGTTCTCTGTGGAAAAGCTAAAGCAACATCAGAAACAATTCTTATGTTGAATAATTTTCCAATCTTCTACCATTGCCATGCCCCTGGCCTAAGCATTGAATAGCATTTCCAAGCTTATAATAAAACACTCTCTAAAGTGTGCTGTTATTACTTATGGAATCAAAAGAAGATTTGAACAGTATGTGCTGTGAATGCTATAAATTCTGAAAACAAGGATAGTTATGTGGATTTTCTGCTTCCAGTCTATACTTTCTGGAACAGTTTCTATTCAAAGGATATCACATAGTCTCTAAGGACTTGCATTATGGCTGCACTTTCAGGAAACAAACCTCGGAAAATAAGAACATAAGATCAACACTTTTAATTCAGACAAATCATTATCTAGCCTTTGGCTAATAGCAGATACCAAGGGAATGTGAGGGATTGAAACAAGCATATAATGATATGCCCTAAATCACTCTCCCAACACCTAGTGATTTGTAGCCCAACTATTATGGAACCAAAGGTAGTTTCTTCCTCTTTAGGAGACTGTGCTTTGTCTGTCTGTCCAGTTGTTTTTGAACCACTCTAGTTCTCTAGCCTCAGTAACATTCTTTGATTGGGGCTGCAAATACAAACAGTGAGTGTTAGGCTAGTCTAAGCATAGGCTCAAGCATATGTGCAGTCATATGACAAACTAATTTCTCATGCAACTCCTGGCTTCTTGTGTGGTAGCAAATCCATCTGTCACTGAAACTCATCAGTTATATGTATTTTTTCTGTTTTACTGTAAATGTACTTAATGATTATATTCTGTCTTGGATTAGAATCTTAGGTCTTGCACACTTAACTGGCACAAACATTTTCAATCACAGCTACACGAACATTTTTGGTAACACCTTTTAGCAGGGAAAAAAGTATGTTTTCTGGGCTGACGTATTAGCATGTTGGCTTTGACACAGGTTTTCATAAAGAAGCCTTTGGATGCGTGGTGAAGAGAGATGGTGGGGGTGATATACCAAAATGTTTCTGGGACATTTATTTATTTATTTATTTATTTATTATAATTTATATTTTTAAGGTGAAAAAATCAGTCTAGTCACATTCTGCTGTGAAAGAAAAGCAGATTCTGAGTATCTCATAGCTGCTGTAGCATTGATTATTTTTATTTAACTGCATGATTGCAACACTTTGGAGGTATGTTTCCTTCACTATATTCTTCAAACAAGACATATTTGAAATGTTAATTTCATTGTCAGTCATGCTCCTCCTCTCTGGGTTTTGCAACACAAGCACAGATGAGCAAGACCCTACTGCTTCTTTCATCTTCCCTTTTAGTATCAAAAGAGATGATAGTAACAAGACTAAAAGACAGTACATAATTTTTAGCTTTCTTTGTTTAATATATACATCATACATGCTACTCATTTTTGTATATCTGAGGATTCTTACTGTGGTCTGGGATATTTTCAGTAATGATACATTTAGAGGGACAGAGGAATCTTCCATCTGTGGGAAAGGAGTTATCCAGTAATAAAGAAACAGTATTTCTTGCCTTCATGAAATAAGAAAACTAAAGAATAAAAGGGTAACAAAATATTAATCAGGCCTTGAAAGCTAGGGGGAAAGGTCAATTTTGGGTTACATCTAGTAGATAGAGAGTGGTTATGATTAATTTATTACTGCAGAGAAAGACCATATTTTTATTACAAAGAAATATAATCAGCAAAAGAAACACAAACGAGCTCATAAATGAGCAAGGAGAATGCTTTGATTTAGAATGTCAACAAGAAACTACAGTTATGAGCCAAAAATAAAGAAAGAAGACTACATGCTGAGCCCCAAAAGACATAAACATTGAATCTATGTTTCTGGAATGCTTCTGAAAATGATTAATGTTTTTATAGTAGCTATTAAAAATTAGAACAAGAAGAGAAAGTGTCATTTACTTGTGTTTTGTCTGATTCTGAGACACTCTTGAATTGCAATTCAAAAGAATGGAGGATATTTTTAAGAAACACCTATTTTACATAGAAACGTGTGTACTTGGCAATATAAGGCTAACTGGAATTACTAACAGTCCTCAGAGAATTATTGCCATCCGTTAGGCTTGGGCATCAGGCAGAGACCTGGGTCTATAAAACCCCACACAGCTGTTGAGGAATGCCTGTAGTGCAGGTAGCTCGAGTGCAGCTGCAGTACCAGCTGCAGGCTGAGCTCTGGATGGTGACACCCCGAGGCAAGAGGCTGTAACCTGGTGCTGACCCTTTGTACAAGAGAGGGCCCAGGTCCTGTAGATCAGACAGATGACTGGACACTCAGGGACACAGCAGGAGCCAGGGACCCCAGACTTTGGCATGCTTAGACTGTGAGGGTATAAAAGCCCAGGGTTTTCTTGGTTCAGAGCCCCTCCTTGGAGGTACCAGCTCAAGCTGTTATTCTATTACCTAGTAATTTGACCAAGGTTCAACATTTTAGGATATGGACATGTGAGACTCTGCTATGGAAAACCTCGGATTGAGCCAGTGAGTACCCCTGGTGTGACTCTGTGGGTGTGGGATATATTGCTGTGGAGGGACTTCCATCCCATCTCTGGTGGCTTGAGAGTGACTACCAAAGTGGATCCCAGATGGTTGGTCAGGGAAGTTACCTTAGCACAACAAAGAAATATCAGTCAAGGCTCTGAAAGCCATAGTGCATTTTTAAGTGTAAGTTTAGAAAGCATTACACAGTTGTGTAAGGGTAATCTGAGATTGTCTTGACCATACTGTTTCAAGACCAGGTGTGTGTTCATGACTTCAGTTGACATAACAATAATTACTGGCCTCAAACTCCTGTAACAGTGTGTAAAACACATCCACAGATGATAAAAAGCACTCAATATGGACTGCCTTTCTATCTTTCAGCTGGTTTAATGGCATAACTTTCACTGCAGAACTGCAGCTTCTTTTAACTCTCATGTTACACTGGAGAAAGTGCTTTGGTATGACATTTCAAAATCAACAGCAGCATGTCAGATTGTGCTTGATAGATTGAATATACTCAGGAGTCCTGTATTTATACTTCTTGATGTGAGAAGGAAATTGGAGCTGGTGTCAAGGGGCTTCATAGCAAGAAAGATCACTCAAACAATAATAGTTTCTGAAGGATTTGCATTAATTTACACTTCTATACACCTTCTACTTTGCTAGTATGTAAAAATATGTAAAAACTGATGTAAAATCTTGTAACAAAAATCAGCCCTAGAATTTATAACTTAGTAAATAGAAGTCCAAAGTTAATTTTTTGTATATGTCAGGCTTGGAATTGTCATCAATTCTGTGCTGACTTGCAGTAACATTTCTAAATTTCTTCTGTGAAGAGATTCTATTTCAGTATTATGTGTGGAAAACTGAGTAATTTCATTAATTATTTTTTTTTCTCAGATTCCAGATCTGCAGGTTGTTTTCTCACTTGTCAAATTCAGCAAGGATCTGAGGCTGGTGCTGTCTCACAGTTGCATCTATCAACATTGCTAGTGTTAACAGATTCTACAATCAGAACTCTGTTGAGGATTCTATTTGTGAGATGATAGGCAGAATAGAGTTCCTGCATTGCTAGCTATAGTTATAGCTATTTTATTGTGAGTAAGGAAAAGAGATACATCTCCGAATCTCATGGAATATAGGTGTTGCATATAAAATGTTCATGGAATGCCATCGTTTTTGAAAATTCCTGGAAACCATCTCAAACACATTTGATTAAATGCTTAACAATAAAGGTATAAATTTTGGGATAGTGGAAACTTACTGTGGGTACAGAATTGCAATGGTTTTCTATGGGGACATTTCTGAAATACATTGTGGAGTCTAGTTGCATCAATATAAAGACAGAGAGTACATTAAGCACAAGTCTGCATGTTTTTTGTAACAGTTCCATTTTTCAAAACAGTCTTAAAATTTAGGAATTTTTTTTTGTCTTGGAGTCAAATGAAAGCAGAGTATGAAAAGTGCCTCTGCGTAAAATGTTTGTTTTAACGCTTTAAAAGCTCAAAATACGATGGCTCCAATCATGTTGGGTTCTTTGGTTGATTTTCTGGGGTTTCTTTCTAAAGCTAGAAGTCTGGTTCTGTAATGTATTCTTCGTAGTTATTTAAAATGATGTTTTAGAAGATTCAAATCCATTTTAAAATTAGTGTCTCTTGCTTATATATCTATGTAAATGATATTACACTATATCAACTATATTATATTCTTTTATACTTTAATTCTTGCCTTCAGGTTTGAGTTTTGTTTCTTTTTCCCATTTATTAGATAGCATAAAGTAGACACTAAATGCAATGTAAACAAAGGTCTCCAAGAAGGAGATTGTGTTATGTCAAGCTGTGATCATGACTTTGTCACACAAGACACTGCATTTGCAGACACTATGGCATAGGATCATCTGCAGGTTTTTAAACTTAACTGTAATTATGGGATTCAGGGTGGGGGTTTTCTGGTAATGCCAATTGTTCCTTTTCCCCTTATATGGTATATTTTTCCACAACAAAGAAAATAGATGTGCTCAGATCTAGAATGTATTCCTTATATGTAGCCTGGTGGTTAATATTACTTATATCAAAGAACTTTATGGCATTATGAGGCTTGCTCTAGAAAAGTAGAATGTTGCATGGTTGAGACTTGTGTTTTAGGAAAATGACTTCACAAATATCAATTTGAACATGTGAGAAGTTGGTGTAAACCAAGCAAATCTCTGATTTGGTTTATGCCTAGCACTGCACATAAAGAAAAGGAAAAATCTATAATAGTGCTTCTAAAGTTTAAGAAATACAAGAAGATGCAAATACAAGACACCCAAGAAAATCTTACATTAAATCAGTGACAAGATTGGTTAAGCCAAAAAGATTGGTATAGACTTTGTCAAAATCATGGAAAACCATATTATTCCATTTTGCACACTGAATGCATTTAATTTCAGTTAAGAGTTGTTCCACACCTTGAGTGAGAATTAATAGATTTTGCACTTAGTGAGATGAATACGAAAAAAGAAAGTATTTGTATTGAGGTTAACCAATACCAGTAGCAATAAAGATATAAAAGGTTACATATTTGAGTATTGTGATGAGACTTACTACTGTTAGAACTGTCCTAGTGGAATATACTGTTTCAAATAAGAAAATGTTCCTTTATCATTATTTACAAAATTTGAATAATATTTTGTGTATGATATGGCTTTCTCACTAGGGTGTTAGTATTTAAGAGATATAAGCTGTATATTTGCAAGAACTGTGCATGTTCTTTGTTCTTTCTTTGGGAGTTTTATGTTCATTGATGAAATAATCTATTTCCTTTCTTTTCACTATTTGATTATGTAAAAGAATAAGGTATTTTTTCCCAAATCTTTATTTATATTTTACTACTCTATTGATATATGGCATTTGATAGATTAACAATATTCATAACCAAAATAGGTTTTGATATGTAGAGGGGGGTTATTAAAAAATGTAAATTATTGAAATTAATTTTTTAATCTAGACCTTCATGATTTTCCCATTTGGAAAATGAGCCTTCTTATTTCTTCAGAATAAAATTATTTTGTGTTTATTGTATATTAAAATAATTTGAAATTTCAGCTTTCTGAAACCCTCAACATATAATTTTTATATGAGATAGTGGATCATTCACTTTGGTTTTTTGTTGTTTCATTTTCCTAACCACAGTGGAGAGATCAATATACTATCAGTCTTCCTTTTTTCTATTGAGTGGGAAATAAGTTTCTCAATTATCCAAAGATCTAGTTGAAGTGCTGCATAACTTTCAACTCTTGCTACCTCTTTGATATTCTGACTTTTTAAAGCTAGCACACCAGCCAACTCTAAGAAAGTTGGATTTAATAATCATGCTATTAATTTCCTAAACTCTCTACTGAATTATAAAAATTATATTGGCACTTTGGCAGTATAGTATTTAGTCTTGAAATTACTCAGTAATTCAGTAAAACAGTGTATTTAGGAGTGGCTATTTATCAACAGGCTATCAGCAGGACAAAGCCTACAGTGGAGGGCCCCAGTTAAATAAATTAATTCACATGAAATTATAGAGCATAAGTCTAAGGCAATGCAAGAAAATGAAAGGGCAGCTTGAAATATTTCCCCTCTGTATATTGATTTTTACTTAAAATAGATTTGTGACATTTGTGCTGTCATCAAGTTTATTTATTTAATATATTTCTCAAGGCATTTTTTTAACTGTTAAACATAACAACTTAGGAATAAAACTTGTCTTTGTAAAAGAATGTGGATCTGAGCCAGGCTGTTTAAAATTTAGGCTACATAAACAAGAGGAAATTAAACACTGAAATGTTCCAGGCACTGAAACATGACTGTCATGTTGATAAATTGTTGGAACAGTCTTGCCTCAGTTTTGACCCACAGGCTTGCAGATGGTTCTCAGGTGCCATATGAGGGTGTGCATTGACAGCGGCTGCTTCCAAAAAGCAGTTTGGAAATCGTCACCTCCCCTTAAAGCATAAGAGAGTTTACAGAGAAAGCAGTTTAGTGCCAAGATAGTAGCAGTGCCTGAGGATGCTCCTGAGCACATTAAATATATTTAGTGGAGAAGTAGCTTTGCAAGCTGTGGCAAGGGTACAGGGGAAAAAACGGGAAAGCGATGTAAGCTAAATTTCTTGTTTTCAAAGAGTATGTTGCAGGAAATTTTATTTCTATAACATTATGAGAGTTATGATTATTGCTGGAGACCTTAAGGTTAATTTTGTTTTTATCAAAAATGCCTTTCTTTATCTCATACTTGTCTAGTGGAAGTCAGCTCTATTAAGCATCCATCTTCAAAGGCAGGCTGTAATGACTGCATTTTGTTCTGGATTACAACCATTTTGGCACAGATGGGAGTAAATACCATAAAAAGGCAGATGTGCCTCTCTAGGGTTAGACAGAAGATGGCAGCTTCGCAGCAAACTCTATCCCTTGAAAAGCATAAAAAATGCTTACTTCTAATCCTGGATGACTGGGTATAGGTAAGGAATGTCAACCCTGAAGAAAACCAGATGTGGACAATAACCAAATTTTGGTTTATACTTTTTCAGAATCAGCTACATTTATAGTAGATTTTAGAGGAAACTACTACTTCTCCTATTTTATGTTAAAGACATAAATTTTTCTACATGGAAATGAACTGGAAAAATTTCAAAGGGAAGCTGGTGTCGATACTGTATTGGTGCCATCAGCCTGTGCAGTATTCTATTTAAACAATATTTTTGATACTCTGTGTCTATTTATGTCTACTGTAGCAAACAACTGTCTCTCATAAACTTCTTCCCCTTCCATAACATTACCTTTCCAGATGCTTTCAGCTTTAAATGCTGTTATCACACTTTCATGTATTTCTCTTGTTCCTTGAGTACTGCCGTCATAAGTGGCAGGGAATGCTGTGGCTAGCTCCAAATTACATGTAGTGCAATTAGCACTGCATTTTACAACTGGCTAACTTGAAAGGTCAAGAGAATATAAAAATATTGAACTTGAATTACACGCCTTCTGGGAAAAAACAAACCTAAGTCCTCTCTACTCCATTATGAAATATGTTTCAATAACTCGTGTCCTCCTGCTGCCTCCTTTAAACTGATTGAAATGAACCAAATATCAGAATTTATGGGACGGGAGGTAGGAAATGGATGAACAGACAGAAATATTTCCATGAACACTCTAAGGTAGATTGAGTTTGAAAGCTAAGGATGGTGCTTGTTTTCAGTAGGAAATAAATTGGTAAATACACAGTTGTCATTTTTATGTTGCCAGCACGGTACACTCAGTGAAGTCAATATCCCTGAAGTGGATCTTTTCACTGGCCTCAAGTTACTAATGTTTTTTAAAGTTATGAGTTCTTTTCTCTCCTTTCTCCTTTCTTTTCTCTTTCTTTCTTATAAAATCAACTCCAACTTTCAGGTGGCTTAACTAATCAATTTGCAACAGCTATCCAACTCTTAACTTTAAATATGTATTTTGTAAAAAAAAAAAAATCCAAAACAAAGTAAGCTTTCAATAAGATTTCAAATTTTAAGTAGAGCATGATGACTTATAT
The DNA here is from genome assembly GCA_013400775.1 of Chaetops frenatus. Classification (NCBI taxonomy): domain Eukaryota; kingdom Metazoa; phylum Chordata; class Aves; order Passeriformes; family Picathartidae; genus Chaetops; species Chaetops frenatus. The sequence continues at coordinate 78,052 of VZTR01015516.1, forward strand.
TTAATTGTTCATCCAGTTTACAATAGACTCAGCAGGGACATGATTTTGATGAGAGAAGGATTAGAGTTCTGATCTTTTTTTCCCCTAGCAGCAGGTGAATTTTAAACCATGTTTGTTTGCTTTGCTGTATCTGCTATATGTGATCTAGGTCAACATGACACTTGTTCTTTTTTCTCTTCCAAAAGTGGAAAGTTTCCAGCAGGTTCATCTTCTGCTGATCTGGACCTTCTATTGGCAAAGCAGTAACATTAGAGTAGACCTGATATGTGTAGAATGGATCAATATCTGCATCAAATGGAGTTTTTTACTGCCTAGCTTGTGGTTCTTTGACTTCATAGTCTAGTTCTTTGACTTCAAAGTCTCTGATTATAATGGAGTTTCTTTCTGATATACACAACTTTTTCTTGAAAGAATTAGATATACTGTTCTGTGATTCGATATACTCATTAAGACATTTGTTATAAGTCTCTGAGGCATCCTACCTTATTCATGTTGTAGCAAGACAATCCTCCAAGCAATTCTTATGGCATGGAAATACAAGAAATGCAACAAAATATTTATAGATAGTTAGTAAAATATAACCAGAATGAAATTTTCTAACTTTTGATTTTTTTTAATTTTTTAAATCATAACATGCTTTAAATTAAGATTTCATATTGTAAGCTTTTCAAACTGCTTTGAAGCAGGCAGGATTCCCTGCTCTCTACTTCTAAAAGACAATGTTTTAAATAGTGATTCAGGTTTTGAACTAATTTTACCACAATTCAAATAGAAGGTTAGCAGCTGTAAAACTAATCCACACTGTCTTTTCTTGAGCTAGTGAAGTTTAGCAGTCAGACTTCTAGCACTGGATTTCCTCTTGGCTCTTCCACTGTGTTTTTCTTGGCAAAGCCTGATTAAAGTAACAGTGGAAATAAAAAAATTCATTCTTTAAGAAACTGAGCATCCAATGAAATTAATAGACAGAAACACAAAATATATATTTTTTACTAAGTTCTGGTTTCAATGATCAAAGGTTTGCTGCTTCATACTCAAATCACAGATTTTTCACATTTATCTGATCTAACACATTTTATTTCTTTTCTTTTGTTTGTTTTTTTTTTTCAGTTCTTGAGTATGTTATTACCTATATATATATCTTCAATATAAAAATAGGAAACCTTCAATGTAAAACTTATTTAAAATACATTTTAATAACTAAAATTTAATTGTTCACTGTTTATTTTGAAGAAAAAGATATTATATATTCCTAAAATATCCAAAAAAAGAAGCTTAAAAATATTGTCATGCTGTTTCATAACACTAAAAAATCTCTCAAAGAGGTTGGCTGTAACTGCATTTTTATCATCTGCTAGTATTTTATTGTTTTTTAAATGCATAATGAGTTACAGTAATGTCTATCCATGACTTCCAATAAATATTTCCATGACTTCCAATAAATATTTCTGAGGTCTATTAGGATAATAGATTAATTCATGATCATTTTCTGCTGTATTTTGAAGGTAGACCATTTTTGTATAGAATTTTAGAACTTAATTTCTGATTTTGCACAGGTACACATCCCATCTTTTTCCAGATGCATTCTCTTTGCTTTTTAGCCTCCTAAGGTCTCAGTTCTCTTTCATCAGATTCATTGCTGCCATTCTGTGCCTTAAGCATTAATGTAAATTATGAAAGAGACTCATGCAAGTGGAATAGCCTAAGAAACAGCACCCCAGTGCCCAGAAATTTGGCCAAAATTTTCACAGTATAACAGAAGCTCAGTTACAGCTGTCTGGATGCTGCTTCTGGTATTTGAGTCCAGATCTATGACCTGAAACGGCCCAGGTCTGCAATTGCTCTGTTACCCCTAGGCTGCCATGGTGCCACAGCCACCATTCCAGTGGGTTTTGAAATAGTTTCTACATGGTTTAGAAAACAGGCATAGATCCACTTTGGTGAGGTAGTGTACAGATTTCAGCAATATTCATGGTTTAAAAGCTTAATGTTTTCCAGGTGCTGAAACGTTGTTGTACAAAAATCCTTGGCATTCAGTTAGATAATAAAAGAAATCTCAGCCTTAATATGTTGCACATAAAAGTTTAAAAGTATGAAGTAATACTGTACTAAAGGCATTGAGGACATTCTTTGGTGTTCACAAACAGGCTAATCTGTAACAAAAATAGAGCTGTCAAAAAGGAACATGATCTGAGTTTGAATTTGCTTTTGCTTTTTTTCTATTTACCCCTCTGACTTTGTAGAGAGAAGGTCATGATTTTTTGTCCTTGGGACTGACAATTTCAAGCCAGCTGCACATCACCAAGTGTTTCACCTTTTTATAGAAAAGTACTTGTGAAACCCAGCTAGAGCTTCTCTACAGCACTTGTACAGTGCTTGAACTAAAACTTGGGCCAAGGCCCTGGGCACACTTATTTTAAACTTTGATCACTGATTGGTGTATTTCCTTTTCTATACAATAAAAAATTGATTCCAGCACTTAGACAACATGTCTAATTAAAGACTTTCTGTGGTAAAAATTGTGAGCAACTCCAACACTGCTTTTGATACAGATAAAGTGGAGCCAAGGATTAAAGGATTTGTCGGAGGCTGATGAATGAAAGACCGAGCTTAGAGACAAGGTTAGAATTTACCACTCTGTGTGACTCTCTATTGCTGCTGGAAAAAATTGTGAAAAAACACTGAGGTGGAGTAAAGGACTTGTTACCCATTAAAAGGTATTTGAGAAGGAAATGAAAGCATAAACAGTTTAAATCAAAAGAGAACTGTCACGCAAATGTGATTGTTCTCTGTTTTAGCAAGGGATAATAGAGTTAGTAGATGTTGCATAATTTGATGATTAAATTTTAAGAAATATAAGAAATCCAGTTTGAAGAAAAACTGCTTTTTCTGTCCTGGCTTCTGAGCACTGGGGGTTTTAGTGTGCTTGCATGTTTGTATATTTGCATACACATAGCTGCATTAACAAAACCATAATTGTATGGAAGTGCATTGTAGAAATCAGACCCCCTTTGTTCTATAGTCAGCAAAGAGATTGATTGCAAAAACCATTTGCTAGGAATTGCTGAGTTCAGGATCCTTCCACCAGATTTTAATCCAGCAAATCAGGTTTACTCAGAAAATGAGACTGATATGGTGGTATTTTTCCAGTTGCCAGTCTCTACCTTGCAAAGTGAAGCTTGGGTGATGTTGCCTTAAACTGGTTTACATCAGCAGAACAACACAGCACCCTGAAACAGGAGAGAAATCCTATTCAGTACTCCAGATTATGAGCTCTGATCCGGGCTAATAAGGAAAAAGGACCAACCAATACTTTAATGGGTGTGAATTTCACTGCAGGGTAAAGTTTTTCTGGAGGAGGTGAGAGCTTGCTGACAATGCTTGATCAACTCTTTTTGTTTTTCTGGATATAACAATTTTTATTGCTATTGTCTATTACTGCATAGTAATACCTATGTTACACATGGAAAAAATGTTTAGCTTCTAGCTCTTTAAGTTCTTCATGAGTCCCTGCCAGGGCAACAGACCATGTATTAAAGCTCAGTGATTCTGATGAGGTAGAGAGAGTCAGATTGAATAGGATGGTCTCCTCTGTGGGAAAAGTTGTTGGAGTTATTACAGACTAAGCAGTGCTACAACATCTCCAATGATAAAAAAGTTGAAATCTGTCTCTATTTTAATATTTACTGTGGTCTCAGAAGAATTGCAAATCATGTAACTTCTAAACTCTTTTATTTATGCTTCCCCATCGCAATAGCAGCACTTACCTACTGTAAAAATTAAATTTGCATCACAGAGCTGAACACCAAGCCTGCTTTTCCCATGGCAAATCCAGGTCCTGTCAGCTTCCTAAAGCCTCAATATTATTGAGTTACATCCACAGTAATTTCCTCATTCTAGAGCAATGAGATAAAATTTAAACCATTTGGTTGGTTTAAATTAATTCTTTAAATTTTGAAGAAGACATTTAATTCTAAATTACTGTTGCTATCACATTATTTAGTTCTATTCTGAATTAATATTTTCATTGGACACAATAACCTTTCGGAATTCATGAGGGAAACCTGATGGTATGCCTTTTAATAAGTCAATCAAATAAATGTGCCAAAACCTCATGATTTATTAAACATATAATGAAGGGCAGAAAAGTATCTATGCAGTCTTGTCCCTGGATCCCAGCTAATCCAGAAAGTTTGCTAAAAATTTTTCCCAATATAATAATAATTTTCTGATATGACTTTCATGTTGAAAGTCATGGCTCTGTGAATTTAAGGTTTACCTTCTAAGTCAGTAATAAAATATTGCCTCTTTTCACCTCTTTTATTTAATTAATTTGTAGTAGTTAGTGGCAATGTCATTTTTGTCAGTTTTGAGGATCCTCCTACTATATATAATTTACCTCTCTATATGCAGACCTACAGAAAAAAGGAATTGTTTCTGGTCAATACAATAAAGACTTTTATCCTGATATATGCAGTTCTCTGAGTCTTTCTCCTTTCTTCCTGAAATGAAAGCCCAGGAATTAGTAATAATTGTATTAATTTTTCTATTGCCAAAAAATGAGTATTGATCTCTGTCTTCTCATTCTAAACAGGCAGTGGTTGCTCTTCTTTCTTTCTTATCTTTTCAAATCTTTAAAACAACAGCCAGTTCAATGGGAGACAGTAGTTTCTCTACTATGTTTGTAAAGTCTAAATGAAAGAAAAAGGAAAAAGGTGGGGGGAAGCAGTAGAGGAATATGTTTTGGTCAGAAATTAATATTGAGCTGGTTTTATATCTGTAGCAGTGGGTCAATGCTGGAAGTGTAATGGGAAATAACAATGGCACCTGCAAATCCTTGTAATTGCCGAAGTTATCAGTACTGTCTCTCTGCTAGCTACTTTCTGAAATCAGGGACCAAATGTGCATTGTTTAAAGAGGAACAATTTTGGAAAGAAAATAGATTAGCTTAGATCTAATTTATATGATTATTCTTTGCTTGCTATTGTAGCCCCAGGCCAGTAATATAGTAAAAATTGCAAGAAAAATAGGGAGCCCTACATTCTAGTACTGACAAGAGGTCATAGGCCAATGTTTAGAATGAGCTTGCACTTATTTCAACAGGTGTAGCTGCAAAGGTTGATTTTGTCTTTATGTTTCTTTCACCTTTAGATCTCCTTTTGTTTTGGCATTTTTAGTAATGTTTGTTATAATCTTTGTTTAGGCCTAGAGCTTCCTTTCTGGTAGAAAGTTATTTTTCAGGTTGAACTGCAATTGTCTTGTCCTGGGTAATAGTGTACACACCAGTAACCTGTCACCTGCTTGTTTTTAACATTTGTTTTCATTTTACACTGTAACCCCAATATCAGTTCCTGTAGACTTTCACATTAATCTTTCGCAATTATTTCTAATAGTTTTAAGATTGATTTCCCATTCTTAATTAATGAAAATTTTAAAACCCACTGAAAGCACCCAAATATTTGTTGGAGGTGTAGGTGCTTTCTGATTGTCATCTTTCTTTAGGCATCCACTGCTTACAGATACACATTATTGAGCTGTTTATCTTATTTTCTTTCTCTTTTAGAGTTTTGACCTTTGTGGGAATTGCTCTAGTCTCATTAAATTATTTTGTTTTTAACTCTTGAGAATCGGGCAGGCTGTTTGGTGAGCTCTTCATTGTTGAATTGCTGACTATTGCTGGCCTTAGGAAAAATGTGTTTCTCTGATATCCTCTCTTCATTGTTTCCAGAGTTTGTAAAGATAAAGGAACACTTCTCAAGAATGTACACCAGACACATGGTGTAGACTCATGCAGCCAAGGACACTTTTCTATGGGTTGAGCTACACTGTTCATTGAAAAGGGTGAATTTACAGCTGTACCACAGTTTAAATTGATTTATGGAATGAAAGCAGAAGAAAAAGAAATTAAAAGTAGAATAGAAAATAATGATTTTCTCTTTTCTGTTACATTAGTAAGCAGCTGATGTTCTGAAACTTGACCAAATGAAGCTGGTTTTCATCCTTCTGAAAAAGGATCTACTGATCATCTGAAAACTCTATTCTTGGTACAGGATTCATAAGTTCTGAAGTTAAAACCAGGTAATTTATAGATTCAAAGTGAAGAGATGAAAGACAGAACTTTTTTAGAAAGTGAAATGTCTTCTCTTTCAGTATGACCTTGCTTCATACTTTTTGAATATACTCCTTCAATAATGTAGAAGTAATGTTTCAAAATAATTTTAAAATTCCAGTTTACCAAAATCTTTATAATGAATCAAATTCTGTTCTTTGTTTTAAGAATTCAGCAATAATTTCATTTAAATAAACAATATGTATTTGGGAAAGGCACTTGAGAATATGTGGTATGTATATTTGTGAGGGAAAAAAATGACTTTGCAATGTAGCATAGTAGCTATTTGAGGGATTTAAGCAATGGATAAGAAAATACCTGTGTTGGCTTTCATTAATTTTTGCATTGCTTTGTTTCCTTTCTTTATGTTTTTAGCAGGACTTCGTTGTAGTTATACATTTATCTTGATAGATGTTTCCTCTGGGAACTATGCAACTCTACTAAGAATCTTAGCCTTAAGTAGCATTATATCTCACAGACAGTACCTTGATTAAGACGAACTTTAATTAAGATAAATGGTGGCTGCTTAGTCATCTGTTTGCCATGGTGAGAGATGTAGCCTCAAATTAATGTTAGAAGTAATGAAAAGTTTTCATTTTCTTAGTGAAAGCACAAATTAGATTTTTGCAGGGTTGTTGCCCACCTGTCCTGATGAGTGTACACCTGTTAGAAAGCAATCGTAAGCAATTTCATGATACAGATTTTTCTCTATAATGGAGTTATGTTATCTTCCCAGTTATCCTAGAAGGATGGAAGTCAGCAGTATCTGTTCCGGGAATAATATTATTTAATCAAGGTTAGACTTAATTGTTACTGATGCAAACAGTCTTAATTTCTTAATTCCTAGAACAGTGAGGATGGACTTTTTATATTTATTTGGGAAGATGGTCCATTCAGAAATCAAGATAAATTGTTCCACTGAAAAAGCCTCAAAATGTATACATTACTTAGGTTTGACATTTCATCTTTCTTTGCAGTATTGAGTACATCAGCTTGAATAGCAATCCATAAAGGTACCATTTTTTCTGTACATCCACAGACAGGTTTGGATCCTGTGCAGTCAGAAACATTGGAAAATAGCCAGTTCCTTAATGTCGGCTTTAAACTGAATAGCCTGTTACTTCTGGGAGTAATTTAAAATAACACACTATTATTGGTTTTTAAACCAAAGCATGCTCAAGACTCCACTTAAAGAAACAAAGAAAAAGAGGATCTTTATGACCCAAATCTACCATGGCAGAGTGGTATACCTGTTAAATTTTTATTCAAATGTGACTTTTTTGAGTTTCTGGAGTAACAGAGAAAATACTGTCCCTTTCCTTGCCTGTGGGTTGTTCACCTGAGTTCTATCTTTCCACTCTCTTGGTGCCTCAGATTTTCCAAGCATATGTACATGAAAGATTCAACACCAAATGAGTAATGGAAAACACGGTGCAACTCCCTAGTAGAAAAATTAATATGGATATGACAGTTATCTAACTTTTTTACATTTCTATGGGCATCGTGTTTGAATTACTTGTGTATGGCTGATGCCATGAATCTGTTCTTATCCACAGAGTGATGAGAAATTATACTGGAATACAGCCAGATCAATGAACACCTTTTCTGCTACTACTCACTTACTTTCCATCTTTACAAAGGAGGTTCATTTCTCCTCTTATGAGCAATTGTCTTGTATTCCAAGTATATGGTTAGACAAACTACTTAATGTGTGTAATAAAATTTGTATACAGGCTCTTTGGCATCTCACAGTCTCTGAGGCTGCTTTTTAATAAAACAGTGAAAATGTAAGTAGTTTGCAAAACACAGATCCAATCTAATCTTGGGCTTGATTTAATGCAGTTCTTTGTTCAAAAGTAGGTTATAACATCAGTTAGCATGTGTATACCTCCCTCCTTAGATAAACAAAGCAGACTATCAAATGTGGGAAAAAAAACTCTTCAGACAAGCATATTTTCTTTTACTGTTAAGTATCCCATTGCATTTTTCAGTGTGCTAACATTATTCAAATCATTCAATGAAACATGCTGTTTCTGTAAATCTAAAGACTTGTTGCTACAGTCAAAGTATTAAATTTTAATGTTGATGTTTTCTTGATATGAGTAGTCATACAAACAAGTTATTAGGAGTAAACAAATAATATGCATGTACACCTTGCTCCAGGTTTTATTCAGAAATAGCACAGTTCTCTAAGCTTCTTGTTAATGTGTCCTGAACAAACAAAAGATAAGAAGGCTTTGGTTTTGCATTTTGTCATATACGTAATCTTGGCTAGATAGGATTTTTCAAAGGTTATCTTTTCATCAGAATCTTGAAGGAATTGAACAATTGTCAATGACAACTAACTCTTGTAAATTACTCTCTAATTTTTGGAATGGCCTAGAGAAGAAATAGTCAAACAGTATTTTGTTATGGAGTGGTGAAATATTTTCACTTGATTGTGAAAGCATGTTACACACTTTTTGTCTGAGCAAAAAGTTGCCCAGAGATGAGGATGTTAAGAAAATACATATTTTATTAAATTCTACAACTGGCTATTTTATGATTTGCATTTAACTATATACTATTTACTACCTATTATTATTTTGTTAAAAACAGGTTTTTAACAAAAAACTGTTTCTTTGTTCCAAAGAAAACAATACACAAAAGAAATCATATAACATGAAAAAATATTATCTTGACATATTAATAGAGAAGTAGAAACCCTTTTTGCAAGTCGTACATAGAAGAAGGAAAAAATTCCAACAATTTGTATTTTACCACTTTTTCTAGACCATATTAATTTGGAATATTTGTTAAATATTTACATTACATGATTCAGCTGCAAAATGAGATTGTACTTCAGAACCCAATAGCTTTCAGTTCTGTATGAGTATTTATTTTCCTTAGTTTATGGTAAATGATGAAGATCATAGTTTTAGAGTTTTGTAGGTCTTGGCATATTTTCTCTGTTAAGCTACAGTTTTATGTAGTGTAAGATATGGATGGGTAAAAAAAGTGGTCCAGTTAGCTTTTTTATGATTTCTAGGCTTCTTATTTATATAAAATTTTCATAAGAAATACAGTACAATAGAGGCAGAACATTTTAGGCAGATATAGGTCCGCATCAGATTCCAACAGATCTCCAAGGCAAGATATCTTGTACTTTAAAAAAAAATTTGAAAACCTCTTTTTGCTTCTTGACCTCTAGTAAATGTCAGTACCCTTTATCTTTCTTGCAGTGGCTTTCTAATCTTAGTGCAGAGTAGCATTTGATATTTGATTGTAGCCTTGAGCACCAGTTACACTATTTCAGTGAGGTAAATCTTAATCTCTTCATCTTAAAGAATCTATTTCTAGAAGGGATTTGGTTTAGGAAGAAATTTCAGAACAGCTGCATTTTGTAGTTCTACCGGGGACTCAGAAAGCCACACAGAAATAAAATTACCTCCAAGCCCCTTTCTCTGACCTCTGGTATCTGGACTGTGTAATTCAATTTTTCTTTACGTTCTCTCACTTTTTTCTACCTAGAGAAGTTGTCTTCAATTACCTGAAAGATTTACATTTATCTGGGATTTCTATATATCTGGTAGCCTTAATCAACTTCATAGTACCAACCAGGATGTGGTTTATCTGGAAGTTCTATATGTTATGGCCATGTCTAACAAAGACATATCTATCTAATAAGATAGATAACTTTAGAAAGCATCAGATGAATCACCTGTACATGTATTTAGATTGTGTAAAGGCTTGAACCCATTAAACCTGCTATATCCCAGTAGTTCTAGGTACACCTCTTATGCAGAAACACTAATCAGCAGATACAAATCAGATGCAGATCAGTATCCTTGCAGTACTGCATAATCTTTACAGATCATGAGGCCATAATTTCCAGACAGAACTTAGTGGGAGACAGTCTTCCTAGCTCCAGAAACATCCTCATGGGGCTGGAAGAAATGATGATTCAGTTATGGGTCACCCAGGATTTTATGGAATAGACAGTGAGAAAGTAGGCAGGATACCCCTCAACACCTAAGGCTGGGTTTGTGTATCGGCGTCTGAACCGAGCCCTGCTGCGAGGACACCTGGTGCAGAGACAGGCTGATTCCAGAAACTCTGCTGGAAGTTCCCCTGTGTTAGCCTTAGAAGGTTATACAAAGCAGCATAGCTGTATCTGGATACATAATGTGTATTTTTGACATGCAATCACATTGATTTCTTGTGGTTTCTGTTGTGGGAGTTTTGGTTTTTTGTTTATTACTGTAGCCTCCTATCTTGCATTAGCTGAAGCATATGAAAATGGCTTTCAACTTTGGAAATATAAAATGAAAAATTACTTTATAAACTTCAATTATTCTTAGGAGATAATGAAAATTTACTGTTCTTACTAAGTAGAGCAAAGGATTAAACACATAATACTGAAAAAAACCCACCTGATTTATTGGCTCTGTTTTAATAAAACAGAAAAAATACAATGAATTATTATTAAAAATTTTAAAGTTTGAAGCAATACCTTCAGTTTTCTCATTTTCTAGGACCAGAGCTTGGTTTTAGTTATATTTATTTTATTATTTTAAACTCATATTTTATTAGTGCTTCCCTCCCATTCTTGACAGTGGGAGTAGGTGATGTGCAGAGATTGACTGAAACATCTTCAGTTAAAAAAAAAAAATCTTCACAAGGTAAAGACCATGTTTTTGCATTGTCACAGAAAGTGTATTAAACCTTGTGACATGCTCTTTTACAAGAAGGCTGAGCAAGGTGATTCTAGTTCTCTTTGGTTGTCTGTGTAGTAAAGCACAAAATTAAAAAACAAAGGGATCATGAAGAGATGCAAGCAAGAACTATCAGGACAATTTTCCTGAAAGAAAACACTTTTGATAAAAGGATGAACGTTTAAAGATAATTTTGACTACTTTGAGACTGTTGACTAAAAAAGGCAAAAAATAATTAAATCAGTGTTGGCTTTTTTTCTTCAAATTCTACCACATTATAGGAATTGGGGGCTTTAGTGGGAGCAGGGGGGAGGGAAGTTGAGACACTGGCAAAAAAAAAGCCAAGTATTTTGGGAAAAATTTCAAATACTTTTAGACATCCTGCTTGAGTTTTTTAATGGCTAACAGTTTTTATCTTTTACTCATCTGGCACATGGTTGATCTGCTGCTGTTTCATGATGTTTAGCAATCAAGTTGATCTGAGTGTCGATTCCCTACCTCTCTGCTCATCAAGGTATTTCCAAGCTGTTTGTACATAAGATTTTCTCCCCTTTTCTAGTGTACACCAATTTACAGATCATCATTTCAGTGACATACAGTATCAACATTGAGTGTGTTGAATTTTAAAACAATTACACTGTAATTTGAATAACAGATGTGCAGAAGTTCCATGCCCCATGGAAGATACCGTTGGGATTCAGATCAATTGCCTTTCATGATTTAAGTCTTTCACCAGAAATGTCTCATCCTGTTTTCTCTCTCAAAAGAAAACCATCAACAGGTGGTTCCTTGTAGATTTTTCTTGTTCACAGTCATGTAAAAAATCTCCAGTATCCCTTGTCTTAAGCATTTTAATCTCCTTTGTGTGTTTGCATTGTCCACTCTCCATAGATTTTAAAGCAATTTAGTAACCATATAATCCAAATACCTCTTTTTTTTTTTTAAGTCTACATTTTCAGATAAATTCACAGTGAACATGAGAGTTTTATTCTTCTCTAACAGCAGATTTTTATGTCATTCAGTGCACATGTTTGCCATAATGGTATGTACTACTATTACTGTGATAAATTTTTACAAGGTCCACATAGCTTAAGTGGTTATGATACTTGAAATGCTGTAGCACCAGTTGGTAAAGGATTAGCTATAAAATAACAACAACAACAAAAAATCTGTACCTTTACATTATATAATGAATTGCCAAGGATTCTCAAATTTTTTGTGCTTAAGGTGTAGAGGAAAACATTAAAAAAAAAAAAAATTGTTCTTGCTTTTCACTTCCATAATGCACGTGACATTTGAGACCAAATTCCATGAGATATCACCTGTATCTTCATGAGTGTGTCTGCACAGCCATGTGCTGGAAGTTATGTCTAGCTAATACTTTTGTCAGCTGTCATGAGCTCTGAGTGGTGATCATCAAACCAAGGGCTGTTTTCATTCTTTCACAGTGCAGAAATTTTACTGAGGTTCAGTTTTTGGTACAAACAGTCATTTGATTTACAAAAGCTGAGACAATGACAGAAAATGAGAGCTGTCTGTGTGTCTTTTTGACCAGTGATGTGATTGTCTTGCTGCTGTGATAAAATATCATGTATTCAAATTGAAAAGGATAGTTTTGTACTATTTCTAGCTTTGTTCTAAATGTATTCATGGAGTAACTTTCACTGTTCCAAATTTATCTGATTGTCTCAGGAAGTCTGACGGAACAACAGCTGACATCTGTGTGTGCTTTGCCTCTCACAAACAATCAGCTAAAATCAACTCAAAAAAAAGCATCTGTCACTGTCACAGCACAGATCAGAAGAAGNTTTGGTACAAACAGTCATTTGATTTACAAAAGCTGAGACAATGACAGAAAATTAGAGCTGTCTGTGTGTCTTTTTGACCAGTGATGTGATTGTCTTGCTGCTGTGATAAAATATCATGTATTCAAATTGAAAAGGATAGTTTCGTACTATTTCTAGCCTTGTTCTAAATGTATTCATGGAGTAACTTTCACTGTTCCAAATTTATCTGATTGTCTCAGGAAGTCTGATGGAACAACAGCTGACATCTGTGTGTGCTTTGCCTCTCACAAACAATCAGCTAAAATCAACTCA
>VZTR01015517.1:6387-26580 GCA_013400775.1 Chaetops frenatus
GGGCTGAGGGCGGTGGGGGCCGGGCCGAGGAGGCGGGGCCGGGCCGGGCCGGGCCGAGGGCGGGCGGGGCGGGAGCGGGGCAGAGCAGAGCTTGAGGGTGGGTGGAGGACGGGGCGGTTCCTCGTCCTCCGGCTGAATTTATCTGAGCTGCGTTATCCATAGAGTTCTTTTGGAGAGGCTCTACTGGAAGCGGCCAGGAAGTTGCGCGGGAGAACAAAAGTCGTTTGTGGTGGCGAGATCAAAGCCGGCTGTGGAAGCGCTTCAGTAACGGGAGAGTTAACGGGATTCCCTTTAACCGCTGACGTTCTGTCAGAAATTTAGCGCCGACCTCGTTGCTCAGTAAAATCATTCCACGAGGCTGCTCGTGAGAGTGGCTTTTAAGCAAACGCTGGTTGGGGCCCGTGTTTCCTTCCCAGGCCACTGTCAGTGCTAATTCTCAGACTGGGTGACTCTATTGGGGGTCTGGCTGACGTGGAGTTAATTTTCCCACAGCAGCCTCACGGCTTCGCATTGGTACCTACAAAGGTGTTGAAAACACAGCGGGGTCCGGCACAGCATCAACACTGTCTCCAGCATTCTCTCCATCAGTGGGCTGGGAGTGGGCGAGATCCTGGGACAGGATACAGCTGGGACAGCTGACCCAAATTTACCAGAGGGATTTTCCATACCATGTGGCGTCAGATATGAAAACCAAGCAAAGGAGGAGGAAGCATTTGTTATTAACAGTGTTTGACTTCCAGAGCAAGTGAGAGAAAACAGCCCTGGGCAGCCTCTTGTCGTTGGCACTTGTGGGGGCAGAGCAGGAATTGAACAAGTAGTGGATGTTGGCTTTCACTTCTTCTGTTTGCTCAGTTCCTTTCTCTTTCATCTTAACTGAGGGATTGTCTTCCTCCTACATTTAGATTTCCCATCATTCTTACAACCCTTCTTTTTGATGGAAGCTGTCCATGTTGACTGATGCCTTTTGAGAATGTTGGAAGGAACTTCGTTTGGACATAAAAGCTGAAGAATTATAGGAAATGTATCCAGCCCTGCATGCAACCAAATTTGAGTTTATGCACTGACATAGATGATTTTGAGATGTCCCCATAAAGTGTCACAGAATATTGAGATCTGATAACGATTTTTTTTCTGCACTGGTTCCCAATCTAACAAATTTAGCAAATCATTGAGATATCACGCAAATATGGTTTATTCTACACCTTATCGGTAGGAAAACTCAAGTTTAGACCAACGTGAATTAAATATAAATATACAGACAATAAACCAGTGGTGGTCTTCAGAAGCAGTGGAGGGGAATTGTATTCAGACAGTTGAGAACACAAATACTTTTATTAGTGTCTTACCCTCACTGAAATAAAGCAAATAAAAATGGACATGTTTAAATGAACCAGTTAGTAACCAGGTTTTGTAACATTATTGTATTTTTGCTTCTATATTTAGTTAGTGCACTATAAAAATACATAGTTCAATTTTATTGAGCTTTCATAGAAATTGGAAGTGCAACTAAAAACGGAATGAAAATATGAAACACAGTCTATATTTTCCTGCTGGAAAGCTTGTCTAAAGAAAACAAACAAAAATAATAATTTTCTAGAATGAAGAAGATGCATATTCTGAGTGAACTGCCAGCCCCAGTGTTCTGACTTGGGTAACTTGAGCAGGTGTTTTGCCCCTGGCAGAGGGGCTAAGTTTATTCTTGTTCCCATGGAATTAAATTGTTGTGGACTGTGAAGTGTTACACAGAGTGGTTGCATTTTAAAAGTAAAGGTGTTCAGGATTAAAGATTTCCACTTTAAAATGGTTCAGGAGATAGCACAGGTACTGATAGACATTTTACCCCTGCTTGGTTTTAGTTGGAGCCAGATATGGAGCTGACGCAGTGGCCAGAGCAGGATGCCGTGCTGTCACCACCTGAGTGCATGGTGTCCACGCACAGTTCAGCTGCCAGAGTTTCAGGGGTCACAGCTGAGGGGTGCATCAGGGGAGGGCATGGCTGGACCTCAACAGGCCAAGCATAAAAAAGGTTAAACGTCAATCAACATACTAGAGTATCTAAGTCCATGCAAAAAGTTTAGACAGAAAAAAAAATACTCTCATAAACAATGCTATTGATTAAATATAATTTATCAAGCAAATACCAAATAGAATCTGTTAATAATACAGTAATTAAGATATTATCAAGTTCAATTAGTGATTTAATATCATAGGCATCTTTTTGTAGACATGGTAAATATATTTGAGATTAATTAACAATATGTCTAATAATTAATCTCTTCAACTTTACTCTATTATTGAAGTGGATTCGTGATTATTCAGATATTACCATAGAAGACACATTGCATAATAAAAAGTAAAACTAGCCTGAAGAGCACTATCAAAAACCCTGATATTAGAGGGGTTTGCAGGGCTTCAGGGAAATTGTACCCAATTGCAGTTCATCACAGACTTAGACCTAAAATCAGCTAAGATGTTGATTTTGTTGAGGAGGTCTTGTAAATTTTGCCAGATTGAAGACACTACGATCAGAACATGAATTGATTGGATAAGTGTTTGACCCTCAGGGAAAGAAAATGGGTTTTAGATACGTTCTGAGTAGTCTTCATCTTTAGATTGTTGGGCCTGGAGATGAGCTAAGGCCAGGAAAGAACATGTGGGATAAAATGTGATTCTGGAAGTGTTTATGTGCCAGTGTAACTTAAAGTGAAGGAGTGCTTTCACAGAGTACATGAATATTTCCAGAATGAGCTTCCAAGCCTACCTGAGAATTTAAACTACAGATGAGAATTCATGAAAGAAGAAATTCATGGATAAAAATGAGATAGATGGTCCATTAAGCACTACTGCAGGTTAGGAGATTGCTTCTGGAGGAAATACAGAGATCAGAATGAAGAAGGAGTCTGAGACACAATAAGAGACGTACAGAGACTGGCATACTACAGAGATGTGTGTAACACTGGTTGTAAAAGTATGAAGTAAAAATATGTTTTCATTACCTTACTAATATTTTATAAAAAAATCTCAGTACAGAGGAGAAACCCAGGTAGTGGGAATTATGGAGATATGTTATATGTGTGGTCTTAAACTGAAATCCAAACAAGAAAATAAAAAAAAATCATTTCATCTTTGCTCTGCTTAAGAAAGATAAGAGCAGAACATTACACAATTTTATTGGTTTGGAAGTTTTTTATGTTCCGATTACAGTATAAAAAAGTTTTGCTTTATTTAAATAGAAATGAGGTCAAAATACTCTGTTAAGGTTCAGGAATTGTTTGCATTATTTAACCTGGTTACCAAAAATACTTGCTGGGAAGGTGGGATTTTGATTCTTAAAACAAATGAAATTTGTTCTTAAGTCACTATTCTCATGAAAGCATAGGTAAAGGAAAAGCACAAGTATTCCTACAAACATGCCTTTACTAGATTATTCAGCAAAAAACAATAGTTGTGTGTGCTTTTCCACTAATTGTCTCAGTGTTGATCTATAGCAAACAAATGGTAGGTTTTTCTTATTTACAGTCAGTTTGCACCATTCACTCATCTGTGTTAACTGTCAGGCAAATCTCATCTGGAATTACATCAAAAAGAGAGTCCTCCAAAGCTGTTGCACTCCAAGAAGAAATAAGTATCAGACTTTAAAGAAAAGCAAAGGAAATGGAGAAACTTGAGAGATGTGACTGGAATGTTATTCTAGAATACAGTTCCATAAGAATATTAGTTTCAGGCTTATGCTGCCCATTTTAGATTATGGTCTTGCTTGCATCCTCTGTAATCATTTAGAAGTTATACATGAGGAAAATCTACTGGAGAACAGCTATTCAGCATTAGAACTTATGTTGGGAGCCCTCTACCACTTTAAAAGTCTATCCATGAAAGTGAGTTTACCTAAATTACAGGAAATAAAGGGCTTAGTCAGTGGAGGAGGAGAGCATACAAGGGCATAATATCAAACAATTGTTTAAAGATCTGGGTGGATTTTTTTGCTTTAAATTACCTGTGAAGTCCTTATGGACACAATCCCCTATTCTACTGCAGAATGCAAAATAAATGGAATAGCTCCAGTCTAACAGGTGATGGTAACATTCATGCCTGTTGTAACCTGAAATAAATGCACATGATAGCATTAGACCTATCAACGCTGAACCCCAAAACTTGTAGGGTAGCCTTAAACCCTAGGGAAAGAAGTTCCCTTAGCATGAGCAGGTCAAAGTGAGGTAACAGCTTGAGACAAAGTAGTGTGTAGTTCATATTTCATAGGCTGTTAAAGCCTATATTTCTCTTCATAGAAGCATAGATTGGGTTGGGTTGGGTTGGGAGGGGCCTTGAAACCATCTAGTTCCAGTCCCCCACTGTGGTCAGAGACACCTTCCCCTGGACCAGGTTCCTCGGGGCCCCATCCAGTCTGGGTTCTGAACAACAGGAGTGTCCTGCACAGGATGAAGTGGTGAGGATATCCCCATAACTACCTGTGGAGGTCCTTGAGCCTGTAAGGGGAATGCCCTGGAGGAATCTACCATAGCCTTCGAGAATGCTTTAGCCCTTAGGGAGAGAAAAAGGCTTCCCCATGGTGCTCTGCAGCAGTATGTTAATTCTGTCCTTCCCACTGGCCCAGGCTTTGCCCACCTCTATTGTTCATATTTGTCCCTAGTTCTAGAGATTTCTCCTTTCCCTCTTTCCCCATTGGTTGTGGCACCGCTGAATGCCCACCCTCATATTCCCCGTAGGTCAGTGCCCTTTGCCCTGCCCTTGTACTGCCCCCTGTGCCCGCTGACCATTGGCCTGTGACCCCATACTTACACTTAAGCACTCCACTGATTCCTGGTCTTTTGTCCCTGGAACCCTTCACTGTGTGGAGCAATAAACCTCGCTGGACCTCCGTACAGGAGGTTGTTCCTGCCTGCTGTTCGCTGAGCTATCCGTGGTGTGTGTGAGTGGACCAGAGTGGCTGCCGGAGTGCCCACCCGAGCGGCTTCCTGAGAGGAGACGCTTTTGGGGGGGGTAATGGCATCCACCATCCACCCCCCACACCGCTACAGCTGCCCGCTTGGACTGTACCGATGGCTGAAGCAGCTCCTGAATTGCTTCATCATGCGGCACGGCACTCAGTGAGAACAGAACTGGGGTTGTTCTACCTCAAGGACAGAGGGGAGCAGCTTTGTGATTACACAGCACTGCACACAGTGGATAAGCTAATTTTAACTGGTGTCCCAGTACAACAAACCTCCTCTGCCCCATGTCAGCCAGAGCACCAGTGATCTATCCATGACAAAACTCTGGGTTTGCCTTACACAGACCACTTCATGTTAGGAGCCTAAGCTAAGAACGTTTCCTTTCTTTCTAATAAAAATAAATAGTTTGAGAGTTGGCTGCAATAAAACTGGAAACATCTTAGTGGATGTCAGAGTATAATGGCCAGCACCTCACCCAGAGCTGGTAGGCACAGGAAACACAGAGCTGCCTGCACTACTCAAAAGTAATTTCCAAGACAAATGATTTTCAAGCATCACTTTTAGCTCCAGATCTTGAGAACTGAACTGTACTTTAAAGAGCCTGTGTTGCACAGCCAAAGGAGATGGAGTGAAACAGCTTAACATAGTTTCTTTTTCCAGATTTGTTTTTATCTTTGTACAGAAGATACTGCCTGTACACAACTCTAATTCATATGGGTGTAAAGTAAGATGTGAAGATTTTAAAAATTACTTCGAGTAATTTCCTAAGAGAAATACTCTTTGATCCTGAAGATTTGATATTGTATTGGAAAACATCATTGCCCAATGGAGCAGCTGGAGGACTTGTCTTTCTGTGCCACTGAATTCTTTTGGCAATTTCATTCTGAACATAGCAATATTTGTATGGCAGGAGGCCACAGATAATTGAAAAATGTTTCTGTAGCAGATTTGATTCAATAAAAATAAGGTTTGATAGAGATCATGTTTGACTACTTGAGAGATAGGTGTGACTAGTAGATTTATTCATATCTTCATGGGAAACATTCATTCTTAATGGCCCTATTTTTTCAGAACACTGGAGGTGTGACAAGGTAAGAATTTTTTCCTTATGACTTGAGAAATAAGGTAAGTGTCCTTATACTGATTCAAACTTTAAAAATCTTCACACCCATGATTTAATAATCTTCATCTTTTATTTTCTGTTCAGCAAGTACAAACCAAAGATAACAACTGATAAATCACATGTAATTCAGCAGGTTGGTGCAGTTGTCCTTGAGTTTGGTAATTTTTTTAATCTAAAGGCATTAATTTATTTATAATGTCCTTGAAATTCTTCTTCCCCCAGCCCATTTCTTCATCTTACTTGTTCTGGGTGCATCTTTCTACCAGACAGATTTTTCATGTCTCAAACACGTATTCTTTCCTTTCAATATGCCATTCAGATGAGAAATCATCAGAATTTAGTTGTTGTTCTCTTTGTTAGACTTCAGATGATTGCACTCAGAGAGGGACCATAGCTGAAATTTTTTATCATGCTGTATCACAGATAAATAAATTACTTTCTATGGTTCTGAGTCCCCAAATCCTCTGGTATATCTGTACCTAGTTCTCATATATATCTCTGGGTTGAGTCAACAGTGAAATTCCTTGCGACAATCACGTAAGGTCTTAATCTGACAAGATGTAATAGTGCACAGCTGATATGGTCAAGTGATGGGGATAGGCATCACCAAAATGAGTGTGTGATGGGATTGGAAAAGATAGTACATGCTTACTTGCATTATCCTGATTTGTGAAAACAATTAGTAGTCTCTCTATTGAAAGTTTCAACAGTGATTTAGACAGTTCCTGTTTTGTCAAAATCACTTGCTGAGAACAGTATCTGATGGTGCAGTGTCATGTTTTTTGGTTTTTTTCCAAATAATTCTGAATCATTACAGTAGACTGGATGTTTATAAAAATCAGCATGTAATTTAAATTTCATATTCAAAATCTGCCATTAGCCTTGCTCTTTCTTACGCTACCAGTTTTGCCAGATATACCAGTTAAAATTTACCAGGAGAAAAGTGGAAGCAAATTTATTGCTTGTACATCATCATCATCATCATCATCATCATCATCATCATCATCATCATCATCATCATCATCATCATCAATTTCAATTACCAAAAACATTTCGGTAACTACAAATTTTACTCAATACAGAGCAACAGAGAATAGGGTTTTTGGGTAATAATGGTCAAAGCTATGATATTCTAAAGTTTGTATGGGTTATGTTCATAAGGTAGTTTTCAGAACTTAATACAAATTCATAGATGATGCTAACAACGCTATTAATGATGCTGTAACTCTGAAATTCCGAACAAGGTCACTGCAAGCCTTTAATGAGATCATCTCCTTAATACAAGGCTAATTATTTCTCTATGGAACAGTCTGTGATAATAATCATCATGCTTTTCTATGGGAAAGAAAGAGAGCATGAGTTGAATTAATATTTAGTAGCCCAGAAATGCTACAGAAATGAAATCAGCTAAGTTAGTTATGTTTTTTATTGATTTCCTGCCTACTAGATGACAACAAACATTTTGCATGCTATTTTATGTCATTCGTTATTTAAATAACTTGATGTTACTGTTGTTGGCATAACTATACAAGTAGAAACTCAAGAGCAAGTTCTCGATTTTTTTCTTGATATGAAGAAATAAAGATTGGGCAAAATGGGGAGAAATAAACAACCAGTAGATGATACTTCCTCAAACAATTTTTCTTCTGACAAATTGCTGAGGTTTGATACTCTTTCTGCAATCTAGGATTCAAAGTTGTTTTCTGTTAAAACCAAGCATAGGAATGGTTTGTGATGCCTGGTAAAACTGATAGCTCCACTGTATTTTAAATTTCTGTAGTTCTGTCTGACCACATTTGACTGGGTCAGACATTGCTGAATGTCTCTGTCTTTCATCAAGCCTTTGTGCCAAGTCATTGTTACATGGATGCATCTTTAATAAGGGAAAAGAGCCCAAAAATACAAATAAAACCTGATTGAGTTAGAAAATAAATGGTGAGTTTGGTTTTATTTTCAGGGTCCTCTGCATTAGTCTTCTGATAAATCTGCCTGATAGCAGGTTTCTTATTTTTTACATCTTAATCAGTAATTTAGGTGTGTTGAATGAAGAGAATAGTTACTGCAATTTTAGTTTTCATATTCTTAATTTAAAAAAAAATCAAATGAACATAAACATAGGAATTAATTAGCCAAATACTTAATGTTATGGACCCACTTTTCTTACCCGATAATAAACTGTAATTTATGGAGCTAAGATTAAGACAGGAAAGCAAAGTTTTGTATTCCTAAAGGTCTATAATATGTTGCTACAACATAGTAATTTAAAGCAAAACTCCAGAAATGTATTTTTAAACTTTTTAGTTCAAAGAAGTCTTATTTTGAGTGAGCTGACATTGTGACTTCTTATGTGCGAACTTGCATTTCCAACTGTATTACACTGTTTGCATTACACTAAAACATTCTGGACTACAGTAGAAAAATAAATTCTTTTGGGACGCTCAGGGAAGTTTTATCTATGCTCATGAGGTTTCTCAAGAAGCCAAACATTTAAGTAAGTGTATTAAGTAGTGGCAGCTTTAAAAAACAGTTCTGACATTATGCAGTGAAATATCTCAGTGGAGAAGTAAGACACATACACATTTCTGTTAACCATCAACTTCACTTTCAAAACTAGTACGTTGTGCCAGGAAGCATATTAATTAGACAAGCTTCTAGCAATGCCACAAAAGTCTATTTTTAACTATACTGGGATTTTACACTTCCAAGAAATGCATTTATACTATGTCTTTTGGATCTCTATACATGAGACATAATAACTTTATGCCATATGTGTCAAAGTACAGGGCCCTAACTTGCCAGACACTGAATCCATCATCTGAAATGCACATATGCCTCATTATTTACTTACTATATTCATCTGCTGCATGTATTTACCAGATGACTCTGCAAGTCATGGTGCTATGCATCCCAGAGGTTATTCAAAGGCAACAATATGCTGCAAAATAATGCTAAGAGTGAATATTTTTCCCTTCAAAAACTACTCAGATCTGCATTTTCTGATATTAGTGATAAAATTGGAGTTTACTCCTTTTATCCTCATAATTTAATACAGTTCAGGTGTGATAGTTACTAGGTGTTAGGTTGGGGACAGACTCTTTTCTTGTTTACACATCACTAAGACTATTAAGTTATATGCCACTTCTATGAATATTTGTGGAAGAGAACAGTGTTGAGCTGATATTTCTTAGGCATATTTGCAAGATGAAGAGATTATAAAATCTAAACAATGGCCTACCTTTGCTGAATTAACAACACAGGATAGAAAGATCTGTGTATTCAAGAGCTAGTTTGTAATACTACTATTGCAATAGAAATTGAAATAAGTTAATGTACAAGACCACATTACAAAAATATTTTGCCTCTTCCATTGCCTTCTGGTACTTTTGCTGTGAATATGAACCTTCAGAAGGAAATATGTAAAGTCACTTACCTGATTCTGGCTTTGTTTTAATGTGGTCTCGACCACCTGGAAGGCAGGGCCTTTGACTGACTGCAGACTCCTCCATTCTAGCCAAAGAACAACTCTGTGAGCCCTCTTGGGAACCCCACCACTTTTCAAGTGCAGTGGTCCTCTCATGCCTCAAAATTTTTGGCAACAGCCATAAGCAGCCTTTCTGGGGAATAGAGGCCTCCTTGAAACTTGCTGATTGCTCTGCATACATCCATCAGTCCTGATCTACACAAATGCATGTTCTGGTTACATGCCTAGCTCTGTGTCGTCCATCTTCTCGTGGCTGCTTGGGAAGGGGGTGGCTATAAGTAGTCAGCAATCTCCCAGAGCAAGTCATCAGCTTTATTGGCTTCCAGATGACAACATTTTTGGGAAAGAGGACAGTGGAGAGTGAGTCACAGGCTTAATGAAGCAGCCTGCTTGGTCATCTTCATCTTTGAGATACTTGAAATGAAAAGAATCATTGGTCAAATGAGTTAAAGTCAAGGGAGATGCTCTCTGAAATCACTGTTCTAGCCATGAGTTGTTATAACTAGTTGCCATCCAGAGGGTCCTGGACAGGCTTGAGAGATGGGATTGTGCAAACCTACTGAAATTCAGCAAGGCCAGGTGTAAGGGCTTGAATTGGAGCAATCCCAAGCACAAATAAAGGCTGGGTGGGGAAGGGATTGAGAGCAGTCCCAGGAAGAAAGACCTGCGGGTGTTTGTGGGCAAAAAGCTCCATATGACTTGGCAATGTGCCCTTGCAGCCCAGAAAGCCAAGCACATCCTGGGCTGCATCAAAAGGGGAGAGACCAGCAGATCGAGGGCGGTGATCTACTCTGCTCTTGTGGTATCCCACCTGGAGCACTGCATCTGGGTCTGGGGTCCCTAGCATAAGAAAGATTCGACCTGTTGGAACAAGTCCAGAGGAGAGCCTCTAAGTTGATCAGTGGGCTAGAGCTCTTCTCCCATGAAGACAGGCTGAGAGAGTTTGACCTGTTTGGCCTGGAGAAGAGAAGGCTTTGGGGTCACCTTCAGCAGTCTTTGGGTACATAAAAGGGGCTGCAACAGAGCAGGAGAGGGGACAAGGACATGTGGTGATAGGACAAGGGGGAATGGCTTCAAACTGAAGGAGGGCAGGTTTAGATTAGGTGTTAGGAAGCAATTGTTTGCTCTGAGGGTGGTGAGGCACTGAACAGATTGCCCAGAGAGGTTGTGGCCTCCCTATCTCCAGAGATGACGAAGACCTGGCTGGACGGTCTTGATGAGTAACATGGTCCAGTGGAAGGTTCCCTGCCCAGGGCAGTGGGGTTGGAGCTAGATGATCTTTAAGGGCCCTTCCAAAGCAACTCCTCTGATTCTGTGATTCTTTGATAAATGTCTTTAGAACTAATTTTGGAAGCTGTTCTTCTAAAAGTGGCAAGGAGCAGCAGCAAGTGGCCAGTACAATATTGCCTGTAATGACACTGCTCTTGTCACCATTACTGTTGTGGGTCCTATGGAGAGCTGGTACAGCAGAGGAGTGAGGACGAGGGAAATTCATTCTTGTGAAGATGCACAGATGACCAGGAATCTCACCTGTGCAAGTGGAAACCTGAGGGTATGCCCCACACACAACTTGTTGTTAGATCTCCATCAGTAGCCCTCAGTAAGACAATGCTCCAGCCAGCCTTAGCACAACTGTGTAAAATTTTACTTTCCTCTTCAGCTATAGCAACTCTGTCTCTCTCTGTCTCTCTGTCTCTCTCTCTCTGTCTCTCTCACACACACACACACACAGACATGCTCTTCCTTTGGCTTTTCTTCATCCCCATGCCTGCAGACTCAGCAGCTGGTCGCTATGGCCTGGCATGCTCAGGAGCCCTCCCCTGTGAGCAGAGCTGTCCTGTTTGGGGGAAGGCTCTGCTGACACCCCAGGGCAGCTGCTGTGTGAGTTTGCTCCCAAAGCAGCAGCAGTACAGTCACGTTGGTGTGTCATTTGCCTCCCCTAGATAGCTCCTCCGAGGTGACTTCTTCATAATTACGTCTCCATAATGATTTCCTTCTCTGGTGTGGCGTAGGGAGGCACACACTGCCCCAGATGCCATGGGAGGAGTTCTGCGTTACCTACTGTCGCTGTGTGCCTTGGGAAAAGCCTGGAATGACAGGGGGAGGGAGGGCAGGAAAAGAACCTGAAGGTGTGTTCCTTCAACACCTTCTGCTTGACGGTTGAGCTCTGCTTTTACCATGGTCAAGTGTCACAGGGGACCAAGTTACAGGGTGAATCAAACTCTATATTTAGGAAGAACAACTGGAAGCTATGACAGGAATTCCCTTTTACACTTCGCTTCTCTGCTGAGTCCCACTCCAGCCTGGAACAGCACTCAGTGCCGTCCAGGCTGAAAGCATCGGAGCTATTTCAGACACATTAAAAGGGTCACACTCAATACCTCAGCTGGTAGAAGAAGGTACCTCTTTCAGCATCAAAAGGAGGTGTGCATACTCACTTGACGGTTTGGAACTTTTTTTATATAAGTAAATAAGTTAGCTAATCTTGAAGGGGTCAATTAAAATCTTTAAAGACCCTGATGAAAACTCTTTAATAACTGCTGTGAGTTTACTACAGCAGCTGAGGTTTTCTACCTATTTTAATGTCTCGTGCAGTGTATCAGAGTATTCAGAGCAGATTGCTATTGCCTCGTAGTCTGTGGGGATCTAAAGATTTAAAACAAAAAGTCATGTAAATACCTCATGACCCATAAGAAGTGTGCATGAATCTGAATTTTGTAGTACATAGGCAGATGGTTATTGTTTTCTATATGTTTGTTATAGTTTGTGAAATATTACGTTACGGTTTCGATGTAAGAGAGGTTTCTTTCACTCAGCTTAACAGGCAACTATAGCGAAGATTATTGTATGTATTATGGAAAATGTGACCACATTTGCCTAGAGCTTGTAGTAAGTTTTCATGTAACAGGCTGAAAGCTGCAGAGTGGGGGTTTCTCTTCTTTCATTGTACTGGCTGGGTCTCACAGTGGTGTAGTTCCTGTCAAAGCCTGTTAATGAGATAATACACTGCAGTTCTGTCTCCAAAATGCCCGTAGTGCTTGATGCTGTGTGTGCGGTGGGGGGAGAGGACAGCTTCCAGCTGGGGCAGGGGGAGGGCTCTTGCTGTTGTCTGTGTGCTACTGTACATCTCTTGTGTGCATTACAAAAGATGCCATTATGATATCTCATCGTATTTAAGGCAAATTGAATAAATCAGCTTATTATCTTGCTGCAGCCCTGTCAGAAATTATTTTTAGCAGAGAGACAGAAGATAGGTTCCTTTGTTTTACAAAGTTTCACTTCAAAACACTCATTTATTTCACTGAGTAGTCCTATATTTCACAAGTAGTCCTGCTCATGAGTACTTTCACTGCAAATCGAGGGAATTTGCAAGGGAAGTCTGCCATAAACCAGCTCCAGATTGAAGTAACATTGCCACTGCTGTCTAAGTTTGGCTCAGCATGCAGCCCATAAAAGGTAAAAGGTAAGGTGTGGGGAGGCCAAAAAGACACTGGGGAATACAGGCTACATGTCTTCGTTTCTCTGCCTGCCAGAGATGTGAAATCCTGCTGTGGAAATAAGGATGAAGTGAGATTTTTTTCAAGTTTGAAGAGCTGATTGGAATACCAGAAATAACTTAATACAATCAGTGCAGCACTCTTGACTCTCTCTTTAAGACACATGGTGAAAGAACAAAGGAATTCATAAAAATTAACTAATCACGTCTGTAATGGATGCTTCTGTAATCTAAGATTTATTTTCTTGTGACTGATGGTCAGTATTGCTCTGTAAGGTAATTCAGGGAAGGGAGGGGAGGGGAAAGAGCCAGAGATCTATTTTTACTCAGTAGTGTGCTGTTGTCCTGATTTCTCTGGCGGTAATGAGGACAGCAGGGTCTGGTAGGAAAATCACCTCCTCCAAAAGCAGTCCTACACAATTGTATCATGCATCCCTCTTTAGGAACCGGTGTCTGATTGCAGTAACTTCGAACACTGACTGCTTGTGAAGCCAGAGCACCTCGCTGAGGAGCACTAATGCTGTGCTTGTTTTAAAGTTGACGTTCAGGGCAAATCCTTGCCATTTATCTCTAAGTAGCCTAAGAGGTGTGTATGGGTGTTTTTGGAATGCACAGGCATGCAAGATGAAGCACATCTTAGCAAGAATTTCTTTGTGACAGTTCTCAGGAAGTAGATCCACTGTGTTTCAAAATGCTTAATGTATTTTCCTGTGCTTTTGTTTCTATTTTTTATTGTGGTTAAAAAGATGAGAAACTGATAAAAAAATGAATTAAACATTCTGTATTATGACTCTTCTCTTCCTAGTCAGTTGGGGGATTGTTTTGTGTTTATTTTGGAATACAGTCACTGGTCAACAGAACAATTATTTATACAAAACAAAGATTTTCAAAAATAAAGGAGACAGAGTGTAGTAAATCCTTTTGTGTTTCTGAAATCTGTTTGAATTTTGTCATGAATGTCAGTGGCCGAGATTGCATCCCTTAAAGTGAATTCTGACGTTTTTTTAAATGCCTTCTCCTTCAAAAATCTGTATGTAAAACAACAATATAAAACTCATTAAAAGAATGCTGGTCCTATTTTGCACAGTGGGATTATTTTTTCTGATTTATTAATTTAGCAGAAGCAGTTTAAACCCAAAGCAATTTATGAACATGATTGTCCTCTGACTGAATGTGGTGTGTGTTTGGACAGCACTTTTTGCAGCTGAGAGTGTGACCAGAGGGAGACCTCTAATGGCAGGTCATTTGTACTTCTAGTCCTGCTCAGCACTGTACACAGATTTAAAAAGATGTGAGAATATGCAGGAGGAAGTCATCCAGTCAGTCCCAGCAATACAATTTCAAGCTGATATTCCAATTTGAATCCAACCTACAACCCATCTATATGTTTTTTTGGTACAGCCTCATGTGTCAGTTGTACTCTTTGGACTGCCCAAGTCTTTGACACACTTTTCATTTCTCTCAATGTATTTCTACTGTTCTCTCCTATGTCATTTATTTCTAAATAAATTAATAAATTTCTAATTTTTTCTTTCATGACTTCCTATCTAAGATTAAATACTGTATCAGAAATGGGCTGTAGTTTGGTGGTGATCAGTGACTTCTCTGGTGAATTAATTTCTCAGCTTTTAGAATTACTACCTTACTTTATGATATAATAGTTACATAACTAGACTTTGATGGAAGTGTAGTTTAGTGAAAATCTAACTTCTCAGTGAGAGCATAGAAGGCTGAGATGGTGTTTCAAATAATCTGCTGATAAAATTTCTTCCTTTTTATTTTGGTGTATTTCACTTTGCTATTGTATATTAATACTGTATCAGTCCATATTTCTCCACCTGCATAAAATTATATGGAAAAAGATGTTATTTTTGATCTTATTTTTAAAGAAAATTGATGAATCTATATGATCTAAAACTTTGAAGGGTGACTACTTTGTGCACTAGCAATTGTCAAGGAGAACTTTTCTGTTTGACCATCTTGGTCACTTTCAGTCTGCAGGCTCTAAAGGTTTGCAAGGATTTGTGAGTCAGAAAATGGTTATGTCTGCATTTATCAATATTTTCTAAAAAGTTATGTTTTATTTGAGTGAAGGCTTAAATGGAAAGTTCTGATAATTCCCACGTACATACTGTGACAGGGCTAATTGTACATTGTTTATCCTCAAATGCTTCACTTAATTCTTACTCATTTTACAGTTCCATTAAGGTTTGAGAGATTCCTTATCTCTACTCATTACTGGTTTTAATGTGAAAGAGATAGCTTCATTTGTGGCCATGAAAGATTAATTGGAGAAGCTCAGGTGTTCTGTCTGCTTCTGATATTCAGAAGGAATAACTAATCAACTTGGAAACTGAGATGGAAACAGGAGCTGGGCAGATGAAATGGATGCCTGTCAAGAGGCAGCGTGGGTTACGTTCTAGCTTATCTTCCATAGCTATCAGAATGTCAGAGCCTGTAACACTTTTCCATTTCGCTTGCAGGGATAAGCCTCTGCCGTAAAAAATGTCAAAACAACCAGCATCACATGTCAAAGCCATTCAGGTAAGAGACAGTATTTATATTTTTAATATAATAAAATAGTAAATCTCAACCTCCATTGCTTGGCAGACTGCATTTTTACTCAGACAAGCCACCATAGGAGTGCTAGCTGGGGTTATTCTGTTAAAACTAAAAGCTTAGTGGATATGAAAGCACTGAAAAAGTGTGACCTGGAGATCATCTTTTAATCTGAGCTGATGAAAAAACTGGATCAGATAGGTTTGTTAATCACTTGTTTGCACGGTCTTTCCAGGGTTAGATTATGCCTATTGGAGAATCATCTAAGCGCAACATGGTAATGCATCTGCATAACTGCAGATTAAATAAAAATAATTAAATTAAGTGAAAATAGCTCCTGCAACCATTAGATTTTCCACGAAGCCAATATTATGATGGGAGAATTATAAGGTAAAAAGATGGCATGAGTATTGTGAAGTTTTTCATGTCTGCATTCCTTAAGGAGAAAAACCCCCAACTTCAAATAATTGTTTAAGAAGCATTTTATTTAGAAGTAAAATGAAAATGAGAGAAATGTTGATCTTTTAATTTGAAAGATTCTTGTCTTCCACGTACCTCTTCAATGGTATATTCTTATAAGGATGTAGTTGATTGTTGCATACGTGTAAAAGAAACAGCTGGAGAATTATCCCAACATCAAAATGAAGTAGTGTCATGAAAAATGTGTTTATTTATGTTATCCATGGTTCTTGTCAAAAGGCCAAAATATCTTCTGAACTGAAGAATCTCACAGAATTCTCATGTATTTTGCAAAATGCACTTCCAAGGAAATTTTACCATGAGTTTAGCTTGCCTTACCTAAGAAACACAAAATGGAATTTCTAAAGTCTACTCTGTTCTGTTTTCTTGAGATAGTATGAGTGCAATGGATTGGAGCATCAAGATTAATTATCCAGGGGCTAGGCAGCATACTGAAGATGCAAGGCACTGTAAAAATGCAGATCCTCTTGATCATCATCATCATGAATTCTACTGAAATAGGCATGCAAACTACTGTACTCTAATTCAATTGAAATTAGAAAAAAATTGTCATTTTGCCAGAATTTTGATTTCACTCAGTTCAAATTCTCATCCCTCTTTTACAGAGATTACAGAAATGTTTGTATGATTAATGAAAATATATAGATATTTAATAGCTGAAAAGTATTTATTTACATTTTACATTTAAACTCTATAGGCACATAAGACCCTTTTTAAGGAATTAATTGGTTTACATTTTTTTCTGAAACATGTAATGATAGGCTGCATTTTATTTTTAGGATGACTTTCCGACTTCTAAATGTAAGCAATGCTCCTAGGTTGTTCATTTTAAAAATGCATTAAATTTAATCAATAAGTTTAATATTTTAAGAAACTTTAATTTTTGCAAAGGTAATTTGAATAATGAGAAAAATTACAGCACAAATTTTAGAATGTATCTATTAACCATTGTGTCAGAGTTGGTTCTAGTAGGGAGACTTGCACTTGAATTGATGCTTATTCCACTTTGAGCACTCAAAGAACCATGACTCAAAATGTCACATTACTTTTACATATTTTCGTTCATATATTATGATCCTTTGCTATTGTGTGCTGGTATAACAGGACTGACATGCCCTGGAGGATGTACATCATGCTGCAGCAATAAGAATGTGGTGGCACCTTGCTAACTGAAGTATTTCATGGTGTTCTGTGTCTGAAATGGCATTTTTCTGACTGTACAAGATGTAGACGAAAATATTCGCTTGCCAATAGCTACAAAATACAAGTGTGTGAGAGTTAAAGGCAGCAACTGTTTCCCAAGAGTGTGTTGGGACAACAGAGGACCAAAGTACTGTTAATTCCTGGAAACAATTGCTGACATGCCCTTCTCAGTGTGTAAAAGGCTGTGAACGGCTCTGACTGAAAATTGTTCAATCTTTAAACACTCTTGCCTTTCCCCAGAGGTAAGGGTGAGCAGTTTCCTGGGTTTTTTATTGCTGTTTGTTTTGTTTTTGTTGTTTGTTTGTTTCTGGATTTAATTCAGTTTTCTCTACAGCTTCTTTCTCTCTCTTTCTTTCCTTCTTTCTTTCTTTCCTTCTTTCTTTCTTTCTTTCTTTCTTTCTTTCTTAGTTCCTTCCTTCCTTCCTTCCTTCCTTCCTTCCTTCCTTCCTTCCTTCCTTCCTTCCTCTCTTTCTCTCTCTTTCTTTCTTTCTTTTTTTTTTTTTCTCTCTCTCTTCTTCTCTTTTTCTTTTTTTCTTTCTCTTTTTNTGTCTTTCTTTCTCTCTTTCTCCCTCTTTTTTTTGCTCCTTCTCTCTCTTTCTCTCTCTTTCTTTCCCTCTTTCCTTCTTTCCCTCTTTCCTTCTTTTTTTTTTTTTAAATTAATTATTTTTATACAAAAGTGTGTTTCTTGATTACTCAGTCATCCTTCTGGACAGCCAGGAATGGCTGTGATGCTGTGAAGGACTTAGGCATAACGGTCCTCAACTGGTGCACAGTTGTATCCTAACCTTAATACCCTTTCTCCATTAAACAGAAGGAAAAACACACACAAAAAAAATCTCTAAGTACCAATTCAATCGAGTCAAACCATTAATGTATTAGTATGTCATTCTTACAGGTGTTTTTCCTTTGGTCTGTTCAGAAGGACCCTCCCTGACAGAGTACATCAGTGCACATACCTGCTTACTCATTACAAAAACTGCAGTGGCACACAGTACGGTGGGCCTTTCAAACAATGGAAGAGGCAAATTCAGTAGTTTTCATAATTAGTGTGGTTAAACATAGCAATCATACCTAGAAAGTCTGTCTAAAGAAATTATAATTTAGGATTTCAAGAGTCTGAAGCAGAAAATTTCCTATTTAGCATTTTACTGGATGGAGATCCTCGAGCGTCATATCTCC
This sequence comes from Chaetops frenatus, assembly GCA_013400775.1. Classification (NCBI taxonomy): domain Eukaryota; kingdom Metazoa; phylum Chordata; class Aves; order Passeriformes; family Picathartidae; genus Chaetops; species Chaetops frenatus. The sequence continues at coordinate 24,858 of VZTR01015517.1, forward strand.
ATCTCAACTTACAGCCGACAAAAGCCTTGAAACATATTTTTAAAACAAAATTGTGAACTTGTGCCAATCACAGCACAAGTCTGTAGAGCTATGCTGGTGTACAGAATTTGGCCCACCTATTACACAGCTGCTCATCTGTGAGACAGCACCAGCATTGGATTAAGAGAGATTTACAGCTCAGGACATTGGTACCTCTGGTCAGGAATTGTTTGGAAATGCTATACTTTCATTTCATACTGGAAATATTTTATTTTCAGTATGTGTTATCAGATCCAGACAGTCTTTAACTATGTCTTAAAGGATGCTCATTTTATCAAGTAATTATGTCATGACTGCGTACTTCTTGCCCAAAGCTGACGTGATCGTCTCTGCTGCAGATAAAAATGTACAAACTGCTTTCGAGTGACACAGATTACTGGGAAAGTGCTGAAGCAGGCCAAAGGGTGGTTTATTGAATTTAATTAGCAGCCTGGGACTTAGTGGTTCATTTTTGCTTTCTGAACCACTTTTAGTCACAGTTGGTCTGTCAATCACAGTGGGACATGCAAGTCCCAAGTGTGCCGTGGGAGGCTGGCTTCTGCTTTGGCTGCCTCCAAGGGGAAGGAATGTCCTAGTTCAGGTTGAGCACCAAAAGGAGAGATATCTCTCAAAGTTTCAACTCAGCAAACTTGCATGACCATGCTAGCTGTAATTTGCAGAGAAGTTTCCCGTTCCAAAAATGGAAGCTGTCTGGAGATACCAGAGCTTGGTGGGGCAGTTACTTAAAATTAGAAATGGCGAAGCTGGTTTTTTTCCACCCGTACATGAAATAATGAGTTAGGAGCTGTGAGGCTGAAAATGCCCTGTCTTCTGGAAATTTACAAAGTGCAGATGAAAAGTTTCACAATATCTAAACTGATGCTCAGTGAAAAAGCTTTATGAAACAAATACCTCGTTGTCTATGCAGGTATTTGGCAGCCCCACTGAAATTACAGCATCATCTTGCATAAATAAGATAATGAAGCAGGTGAGTAGAATACAGGGAAAAGCACTCATTTCTTGGCAGATGGATTCTTAATTCGCTGGTCATTTGATTACATCTGTCAGAACAGTTGTTACTGAAAACCATGGGCTGTTTTCCTGTGGTTGCCCAAGTGGGGCACGATCTGCAAGACCCTAACTTGAGCAGAAGGATGGGATTATTCATCTTCATTTAGTGAAGATCAGTGAGATGGTAAAGGACGAGAACAGAGCTCACTGTTAGAAGGTTCTCTGCTTCCGCTCCGTAACATTCCCCATACACCCCCTGGTTTTACCAGTGGGAGTCATGGTATTTTAATGACATTTCCTAGGAGCAGCTTCTCTTCTGAGATCGTGAGATAAGAATAAGTATAAATTGTGCATTTAGTTGATCATGCCATTTGACTTTTAAAATAGTCTGGGCTGGGTCACATTGGGAAATGGATACTTTTCACCTGCTCTTTCCTCAGCAGTGTTTTGTGCCATTCTACTCCCCAAAATCTTTACTTTTAAGGTATCTATTATCAGCCCCAACTATGTTATGGCTACTGTCTTTCTGCCCCAGATAAAAGATCAGATTGATGCTGTTGTGTGGGTACCATTCTGGAGGGAGTTTGCTGAAGCCAGGGGCCAGTGGTTTGCCCGGTGTTGGAGCTGGTTCAAGTATTTGCACTTTGTAGCACTCGTGGGTAAATTTTGTTGGAAAAATCGTATTTTAAACAAT